>JALBCR010001059.1:0-302307 GCA_030710515.1 Abscondita cerata
TCGGTATTGCTTCGTTCAGTTACGTATTGCTATTTGTTGCATCAAATTTACACTTAAAATTCTTTTTCTATTTTCCAAAGCCTGCTTTGGATTTCCTTGGTTGAGGTAATTTAGTATCAGAACATATAATTGCAAAGTGGAAACACGGCCGGAGTCATTATTGAAACAAAACGTCTTTCGGGATTGGACCGTGTCGAAAGAGTAACCGTGGTTGCCAACGTTTGACCACCTATCGTAGGGGCTTCATCGGCGAAACTTAGAACAAACAAAGAAAGTTCAAGGTAGACAACTGAAAGTCAGGTAATCAACTTGTAACCAAGCCAGATTCTAGATTCTTTGTCAGATTTCAAACAGACTTTACTTTAAAAATCACAGTGATTTTGTTTGTAAATTTAATAAAAAATTTTGCAACAAGAGTTAGACCGGATGAAAGAGCAACCTTTTAAAAAATTTATTTTAAATTTGTGTTACAGGGTGTTTGTAAAGAACCTTAAAAAACTCAAAAAGCTATACCTCATTTTTTCAAATAGAATGACCTTTGTTTTATTTCGGCATAAAGACGATTTTTTTCTCTCTGATGTTATCCTGTCCCTAAACCCCGTAGTTTTCGAGATATTTAACAAATAAAAAAATTACATATTTATATGAACCGAAAGGCAATGGTACTGATTTAATGAAAATAACACAACTTGAATATTTAAAAATATGTTAAAAGGAACAAAAATGAAAATCATAAGATATTACTACAACAAATGTTCGATTTGTCTTCGATTTTCATTCAAGCACCAGCTGCTGAAAAGTTTCCACTCTCCTCAACATTTGAAGTGAACGCGTTCACTATCGCTGCTGCACATTTACTAAATTGTTGGTGTATCGGTATACACTCTTTCTTTTACATATTCCCACAGAAAAAAAATCAAGTTCGGTCACACAGGGCGATCTAACCGATCAACTAGTGGATCACTCTTGCCAGTCACTCGTTGGAAATATTTCATCAAGATATGCTGGACACCTCGCAAGAATGTGGAGAGGAGGCTCCACCATGTTAAACCACATTCTGCTACTTGTAAGCTGGTACATTACCTAGTAAATTGGGCAAAAATTCAAATAAATAAGTCCATTAAGATGGCCATTGAAAAAATGCGGACCTACTACATTTCTCCGATAATTCCTCCTATTCAAAGCAAGTGATTTCTTTTAAGCTATTAAATATATCAAAAACTAATAGGTATAGGCATAGGATACCTTTAACAAAAGTTAAAGAGGAGGAACAATGGTATCCTATGGTAGATTCAACAAGGGTTCTACCATTTGAAAAATGAGTTATAACCCTATCCGTTTTAAAATTTGCATTTTTTGTGGTACCCGTAATACAAAAATCTAAATTTCAAATTATTAAAATGTTACTCTTCATCCGCTATAACCTATAATTATTTAAAGTAAAGCATGTTTTATGGGAAATTTTCAGCCTTGCAACACTGACACGAAATCAAAAAATAATTAGATGGTTATGTAGAAAGTTTACAAGCCACGCCAGAACATCTTAAAGACCACAGGTGTTCTATTAAATCATTTTTTGCCATTCCGTATAAAAATGGGACACCACCATGAAGTAGATCTCAAACTAATGATATTGCGTATAAACTTTGTTCACCATCTTCCAACAAGCTAGTAGCTAGAAAAGAACAACACACTAATGAAGGACCCTTGAAGTGGAAATAATCTTCAAAAGTTTTCTTATGAAGAAGGAAAAAACCAATCTATAACAACAGGTTACATACTAGTACTTAGAACTTCGAACACCTAAAGATTTTCTTTTAAATCAATTAAATGTTTTCCAACTTTAAAAGATTATCGGAAGAATTAGAGAGAAACATAGATTTACAAAATTATATAAAGGTAATAATGAATAAGAATGTAGACGCATCGTTTTAATCCGTAACGTTTAATTAAACTTTTAATAAATGTATAATTACTTTGATTGCGTCACCAATTTTAAAGTGATTGCCTTTAGTAACGAAATGCAATACAATATACAATCAAAAATATTAAACCTATATAATTTTAATGTGTATTAAAAGTATATGTATTATTATGAAATATTTCATAAAAACATCTTAAGCTGTAGATACCACTTCCATACACACTATTAATTGAAAATATAACTTACAAAGAACAATACCAATTTCAGTTAATAAACTATCAAAATTATTAATATAAATGTTAGAGTGATGTCAACAGGTAGACTTGTATCGGTGTTATTTCGTTAGGTATATACCCTGCATATAAATTTTCTGGCGACAGAAATCTTGCGTTTATTACTTCCGTCGTATTCTATTCTCTCGTCGAATACCCCTGTGTTTTAATTTCTTACTACAAATATTGTTAATAACGTTGTTGAGAGCTTGTTTATCACCTTGAGAACAATATTTATTCTATAATGCTTGCTTTTCTTTCCAATTTTAACGTTTTCTGCAACTTAATTGGAATTAAGATTAACGTGATAGATAAATTAGATCACATGGTTGTTAAATGTAAATTAAATCTGGAAAAGATTATATACACAAAAATATTGCACGATACGATTAAAATTGGAAAATTAATATTTTAATAATTTTTATAAACTATGTTATTCGTATCTTGTTGACTATGTGTACAAATAAATACCAGTTTTAGCATTTACCACAACTTTTCATTCATTGTAAAGTTACTGCAAAATCTATATTATAAGTATATAAGTAGAGTTGGTGCAATTTCATTTTACTAAAAGAAAAGCACTGCATAAATCAGAACTTATACAATGGGCAACACTAAGATGTCACAAATCCCCAAAGACTTAGAAAACTCATTCTTTCAATTCAGAGTTGTTTTGTCCCACCACTAACGACTTTCGCCCAACTTAGAAGCTATATCAAACCCTCAAGACTATAATAAAAATAATAATAATACTAAAGAAAAGAAAACTCTAACGGCAATTGTTTCATTTTATAAAGAACCAAATCTAAACGCCTTTCTCGACAAAATATTTCAACATGCGTATATTTTCGAGGCTGCTAAAAATTAATTTGATGAGAAAAAATCTGCTATATGTTTTATAAACAAAATCGAAAAATAACAATTGTGGTTGAAATTAATGACGCAATGTTTTCTTTTTTGCTATATACTTTTAAACGCGTTTATTATTTTCCGAGAGCTTTGTTTTATTTTTCCAAATTATTTCTCTAAATGTCTTATTATCCGTTAAAAATCATCTTACTTTCTTTCTTTATTTACTTACTTGTTATCAAGAAAAATTTTCACTCCTTTAGTTATATAAAGTTAAAGTTGTCTCCTAATTCAATTAAGAATTTGTGTTTAGGTGCAGTTAATAGCGCCGATGACACTAAAATTAAAAAAAATGACGCACTTACGCAGTCGATGTCGAAGAAATTTATAATTTAAATCAAATAAATCCGCACTTAGAATTTATATTTTGTTTTTGTTTGCGAAATAAGAGCGTTATACAGGGTGCTGTATAATTAATAAGACACACTATTACACGAACGGACGAACAATATAAACAAAATTTTGCAAACACATTGAGCAGTAAAGATATGTGACGTATTATTACGTCCAAATTTTCTGATACAATTACTATATTCCTACAAGAAAGTTTTTCTATGTTTATACCTAATTATTAATTAAACTAAATTAATATATTTGTTTAACTTAGGGATATGTTTTTGTACGCAATGATATAATATGATGAAATGCTGTTGTACTTGTTCATCTATATGTATTTATTTCTGTATTTTCGTTGCATGAATAAACAAAAGCCTTGAAAAAGTCCGCACAGGTTGAGGAAACGTCGGCATATTGAAACCAAGGTAGTGGTTTAAATCTGTCCCTCCACTGCAAGGAATCCCCACTAAGATAATTGTCTTCAATGGAAAATTGAATTTCAACACCTTGTGTATTTTTGAATACATTTTTTTCATGAAATGACCTAAATAACTGAAAATATTTTACCGCTCAGGTTTTTTCTTAAGTAATAATTCTGAAGTAAATTTTAATTTATCCGTAAAAAAAAGGTTTTCTCCTATATCAGAGAATTCATAACTTACGTACGTTATTAAATGGTTACAATTTTTTAACGTAAATTTTAGGTGCAGAAACCGATTTGAAGGAGTTACCGACCGACTTGGACCATCTCCAAGTGAAAACAATCTTTGACTTAAAATATTATAACTGGCCGATTTCAAATTTGATAGATATGTACCAGGTGAATGGTACAGACACATTCGAAGATTAAATGTTTTGTTTCTAGTCGCAGCTCTTATTTAAGTTTTGATCAAAGTTTATAAACTACTCTAGCCTTAATGTAAAAATAATTAACGTAAAGTCTTGTTTAATAAAGAAATAATTTATTTGGATTTTGTTATTTCTCATTTTCCTTGCGGTAATGATGTTAGACAAATGTCTCGATTTTTTTTTTCAGATGCGGAATGTTAACAAAATCACAACAGTGTTTGTATGTCGTTTGACATACACCGCATACACACACAACTTGTGTTTGATGAATGTAAATATCTTTCAAGTAGGTCTTTGATTGCTCATTGCACAAATAAACAACGCGTTTAGCGGAAATCGGAGAAGCCGTAAGAGTGTGTTTATTTGGCCCAGCAAATGCGTACTTTATCATTCGTCGAGACGGCTTCAAAAGCACTTTACATAATAAATATTATAACTTGCTTTAAGATCTATTTATGCGTTGAATGGAAACATTTTAGGAGTTTTTCTAATAAAGGAATATAAATAAACCGATTTCGCTTTTTCTTTGCCTCTTCTTACATAAAAAGCTTAAGAACAACGAACTGTGGGTATTTTTAGAATAAAAACCTTAAGCACTAAACTACCTAGAAGTGACGCCACGGCACATACGAAATTATTGCATTTAAATTAAACAATGAAACTTTACATTACGCTAAAGTCATAACAATAATGTACAATATACAAATAGTTGCGAACATAAAATAATCAAACAAGTTTAGTAGTATGGTTCAATCTAAAATAAATAGAAATTCTTATAATAATATACAAACATGCTATATCAGTGATTAGAAAAAATTGAATAGTTAATTGGCCTTTAATTTACAGGGTCTCATGGTAGTTGTTCGGTTGACTTTTTTTTGTTAAATGGGTTGAAAACCCGAATCCTACTGTTCAAAATTGTTCAAATTCTAGTTTTGAAAATACTATAGTTACGTGCACCTTATGAGTACTAAGAATATCGTTACTTCTGATTTACGAGAGATAAGTAATCCTCACATTTGCAGTTGCAGTCGAGTTAGAAGTACCCTGAAAATAGTCGTATGGGAAAATGGTTTTGTAGGAATATTCAGTGATTTATGAGCACCAAAAATACCCCACATCAATTTTTTAAGGATCACCTGTCTACAATGTACCCCCGCGATTCGCAATCGTAATTAAGATAGAAGTAAGTATCCTGAAAAATCGAAACATGTTTTTTATGAGTTAATGAAATACTAAATTGACATTTTTAAAAGCATTATGTCATTCTTTTATTTTGTATTCCCAGAAAAGGATTCAAGGGTGTGTTGGTGCAGAATTCTAGCTGGCTGTGTAGATTTGTACTTTTTTTTCAGTTATGACATCTTTGACATATGGTATTTTGTGATCTCTATGGAGAGTGTCGTGGGGCATCGGATATCATTTGTAATTTTTTAGACTGACTTTATATTATTGTCATGTTACTTAATGGTGAAATCGCAGAGTTCAATACCATAAATTCATATTGGCTTAAAGAACGTTTTTGACTCCTTACATATGAAACAATCAAGAGCGCACGTAAAGCAGGCACCGAAACGATGTTATCCCGAACATGTGTTTCAAAAACTACCAAAAAACACTCCACATTAGAAGCTTTCCACGAACAATTTGTTGATTTACTTACATTGTTTCTTATCTAGAATGCAATTTACGCACATTTTATTTGTTGTAAATGTTGTAAAACAATGCAAATCTTCAAATAAAAGTTTGACAATTAAATAGGTTAACTAGATGTTAGATGACAAATGTATTCATTATGTGCATATGCGTGTAGCCACAGCTTACTAATTAAATTTTGTGACTTACATATCACAATAATAGAGATTTGAAAATGCAATTATAGAAAAAGAATCGTGCAAAAAATAGCATACGCAACTTGTGCGTAAACAGTATTCGGGAATTTGTGCCAAATGCAAATTTGCGGGCACTCATACCCGAAAGAATCTGTTTCCGCACATGTTACGTAAATAACTATTTATATAGAGAAGTTTGTTTTCAAATGATAATTTGGATTTTCTGTCAAGTAACTATTGTATTTCGTCAAGTATCAGTACTATCTGTTTTTAACCAGAGATGTTGTTTTAATGTTAATTTATTATCTAAATGCGCATCTAAGTATTGACTAGTACTTGTTGTAGGAACTCGTATGTTGTTTAGATAAACACAGGTTTTTCCTTAGGGTGAAATTAACTTGTATAGATTTATCTTTATTGATCTTAATTTTTTCATTTATGTGAATTGTCCACATTTGTATTTGATTTAGATGATTTTGTAGGACAGTGAATGCTAGTTGTGGATCAACTTTTGTAATGTGGTCAGTAAATGGGTCCATTGAAGTATAATCATTTATTGGTAAATTCAAAGTGTGCAGTATATATAACAGCGACACTACCCTGAGGTTTGGGTTTTATATTGTTTTATATTGTTTTTATATTTATGGAATTGAAACCGAATTACTTTTGTAAATTTTTTATAGAATTAAACAAAATAAACGTACATACATACATACACACTACCCTGAGGTACACCGGACTTGACAGGTTTCATGCCAGATACATCTTCATTAACTCTTGTTCTAAATGTCACTTAAGTAGGATTTTAGGAGATTATAGTCCGTTAACGGCAAGAATGTTCTAATTTGGTATATAAGACGAAGATCCATTTTTTGTCAAGAGCTTTACTTACATCTAAAAATACTGATATATAATATTTTTTATTTTCAAATGGTCTATTAATTGTTTGACAGATTCTGATCGTATGGTTGACGGTGAAGACTTTTGAAGACTCTGCTAACAATTTCCATTGCCCATTTTCAGTTTAGGTTTAATTTATTAAATACGGAAGAGACTGGGTTTTGAGACTAACTTTTAAGTTTATATTATGATATGACTTTGATGCACTTGCAATCGGTTTTTCTGTTGTGCTTTTTATGTATTGTACAAGAGAAAACAATGGCTATTATCGGAGAGTGATACCAAAGAAGGTTATAGCTAGAGATATTTATGTACGATGTCGGGAGTTATGTTGGGGTTGGTAGGTCTAAAATTTAAGAGTTTCTGTAGAAAGGAAAGAATAATTATATTCATGGAGAAGTTTTATCAACGCTTTGCCTTTTGTAGCTGTTATGCGTAAACACCAAGAACAGTTTTTACTGTTAAAGTGACCTTCTACATTAAACTTTGATTTAATAGTCCTGAAGCTGTTCTTTTTTCATATTCTGGCAGGGTGGCCAGTAAAAGAATGCTAGGTTAAGTGATAGGGGAGCATTTTAATTCTTAATGATGTGGCTTGTAGGTGTATGTTACGTAATTGGGTAGTACGAAGTGTCTTAATTAGTATGGTTGCACCAGCATGGGCAGTATTATTTGAATGGTCAGTGAAGTAAGTTGAGTAGTAATGTATATTAAAGTAAGTCTGTCTGTGAACTGAATTTTAGATAAATTTCTGTCTATAACTTTGTTATGAAGGAATATTTCAACCCTCTGTTTATGCTGTAATACGCCCTTAGCATTGTTGAATTATATGTTGAAAAGATTTTCCTTCCGTCAACTTGTCTAAAAAAAATTTCCCAGGACCGTACTCAGGACAACTGGACCCCTTTAAGGAAGGTGAATGTAAAAGAACCAACACACTTGTTAGTGGTGGAGGTGACGTTTCGCACCCTAATGTGGGTGCTTCTTCTAAGCCAGTGCCAGATTAAATGGGGGTTGTAATAAGAGTTGTAAGTTTAGGACACATTCTTTTGTTATAATTCGGTTTCATCACTCATTTAAATAAAGACACAAACAAGCAATCACATGGTACAGTTTAAAAACGAAAACGACAAAAAAGATAAAAAAAGACCCAAGATATCAATGATCACATCTGCATAATGCTGTTCTTAATGGTAATAATGTTTCGAACCTCTCGAAGCTCGGAATTGTCTTTGCTATGGTTACTAGAAGTAATTATTAAAAAACATAGTTTCATCAAAAAAGAGCTAACAGACTGAAACAACCGAAAATAGAAATGCATAATGTTAATTAAGCTGCCCCTAAAATTTAATTTCACACCCATTTATGCCTTAAAAAATGGTAGCTGACATTTGAAAAAATGAAGTATTTGACAGTTTCTGATCTCCAACTTAGAAGTGTAGCAAGGTTTAAAAAAGTATGTATTATTTCCAATGGTTCAAAATAGTGAATTTCTTAAGAGGGCCCTGCAAATCTAATTTCTCGCATTAAATGTTATATATCTCAAAAACTATGACATATGTCTTGACAATATGATGGTACTGATCATAAAATTTAATGTAAAATTCAGATATGGTGTCAAAATAAGGTAATTCCATTAAAAAAAAAACAGCGCCGCCATTTTGAAAATACTTTAGTTAGAGAAGTCTATTATAGCCATATACCAAATTTCGAATTGATACAATTTCAGGAAGTCCATAACTTTCTAACCGATAAACTACTTGAATCACCCTGTTTTGAAAGTTTTCGTCCCCTATACATTTAAATATACAATTTTCAAATACTATCAAGTGAACCAAATCAACACACAGTATCATCAGTAACTAAGGCACACTCATAAGTGTGTATGATTCCTCCAGTAGGTGGTTTAATTGAAAGTTTCCTTACTTAATTTAAGGATCTTCCTGAACTGGAGGTAAAATGAAACTGCCTTTTATATGAGTAATGCCAACGTTCCGCCCCTAACAAATAGGGGCTCTATCAATGCGTTGTTATTTTTGTTGATACAACGGGTTAAAAGATAGTTCGCCTTTAATTAAACCGCCATTTGTTAGAGGCCAAACGGCGGCACTACTCCTATAAAAGGCAGTTTCATTTTTACCTCCAACTTAGAAAGATCCTTAAATTAAAATAAGAATATCTTAATCTTAAGTGTATAAATGGAAAAAAATGTTTAGATTGTTTTCTGCATTTTCAAATTTATTAGTCACTTGTCCAAAACATACTAATACGGTAATAAATGTAGATGTTTTGAAGAATGACATGTTTGAAAAGTTTCCAAACAATTGAGGTAGGATTGCAATATAATCAAAAATTTGGATAAAATAGGAGAAATACAGGTAGGTAACGCTTGGCAGGGTAACGTAATTTGAAGCAGCATCAGCATTTACGTAGTAGTTCAAAACGTTTTGGAAATAAAGCAACAACTTATATAGAAATAATTATATTCTCATAAACTAACCAACGGTAGGTAGTTGGATGTTTATCAGAATGAAACATATATTTTAGTTTCAAACGGCTACAAAACACTACACAACACCACACTATCCTGCTTGGAGAGTCTAAGCACTTATAGAGCAGATGTATAAACAATTAATTTTAATTTGAAGTAAAAAATACGCTACTATAGGTTAAGAAACTAATAATTAAAAGACGAATCGCACAACTATTCCAGTGTTGTTAAACTAGAGTAATTAAAATTCCTACTTCGTTCGCGTTCCTACCTACCAAAAGAAGATCACAAACTGAGTATTTAATTTCAAATAAATTATTCGCACAATGTATAGGTAGGTATTATGATTAAATCCAATTTTGGCAAATACGTTAGTTACCGATATTATAAGTAAGTTTCTATATAATCAATACGTTTGTAGTTGAAACGTAATTGCTTGACCTACTGAACTTGTTAGAAACCGACAATAAAGAAAAAAAATTATTTTTCTTCGGCGTAATTTTTGTAGTTTTTATACCATATTGAGTGTTTGAATTTTAATTTTTTTATTGTAGCTGCTCTTTTCTAAGCCTTCTAGTATTGTTTGGGTAGAAAGGGGTCCGGACAAATCGCCGAATGGGGAAACTACCGAATAAGACAAAACGCCGAATCTCTTGACAAAACGCCGAAAATGCTTCTGTGAACAAATCGCCAAATGTGATCAAAATGCCGAAAAGTAAAAAACGACGTCTTAGTGATCGTAACTGGCGTCGTCCCCGAACTCCAACTAAATCCGCGGATAAAACGCCGAAAATGTTTTTGCGGACAAAACGCAGAAACTGCTTCCGTGGACAACTCTCCTGTGGACGAAACGCCAAAAACGCTTCTAAAGATAATTAATTTAATCGGGGTGAACACTGTTAGTTGGTAGTAGGTTACAATTATTACAATTTCCTTCTTTAAAAAATCACATTCATAATAACGTATGTTTCTGACCCACGTTTCGGGCTAACGTCCTCGAGCTACTGTCTACTGTATTTCACAGAAGCATTTTTGGTGATTTCCATCATGATTGCCTCTAGAATTTTGGAAATATAAGTAAACACGTTACAGATGGCGTTATATAATTAGTTTGTTTTTGTTATTAATAATTAAGTGTTAGAACCCATTAAGTTAGTTAATAATAATCTTTATTTGTTCTTTAAAAATAAATCAATTAAACGATAAGTTAGTTGTGGATATCAATTGTAGTATTAAAACCGAAGTGACAGTGGTTAGTTTAATACGCCAAAATACGCTGCTTATGTTTATTATGCTGTGACTTAACTGTGTAGATAGGAAATCTTTTCTTATATTATAACTTAGATATAACAGTAAATTAACATAATATACAACGACTAAACTGTTTTTGCTGCACTTGTTAAACCTTATCACGTGGTTGATTGGTTTTCTATATAGAAAATATTTCTTTAGTGTAGTTTATGTCTGTGTACTTGCCTCAAAGCCAATTTTTAATCTGTGATAAACCATAGATACAACTGAATGTAAATCCTAAAAGACGATACAATGACTAGAAGAAAATTACCGACAAGGTGAGACCAGGGGTCACAGTTACTCGAGGAGTTATAGCAGGCTAACGCACCCTTTCCTTAAATAAAGGTATGGAGCATGTCGAAGAAAATGTCAGTGCTCACAAAGTTTTCGAGGTGCTCACTCTATCTTTTTATATAAATATTAATGCATTTAAACCTAATTTGATAATACTTGTTACATGAAGGTGTCCCAGTATAGGAAGATTTACAATGACTAACATATAAAAAATCTGTAAGGCCAGTCTTACTTTGATAGTAGACAAAAGTACATTTTTCTAGGTTTTATACAGGGTCACTGGTAATTGGATACATTCCTTTGGAGATCTGATAGAACAAGAGGTAAGGAGTAAATTTAACCCTAATATGTGTTATACAAAACTCAATGGATTTTGAGATATTTCGATTTTCAATTTTTCTTAAAAAAGTTGATGTTAATATGTTAAAATGTAATTTTCAAAAAATTTACGCCAACTTTGTGGAACTTTTTTGATGGAATACTTGCCCAACACTATGGTCTTCTGTATGGAATAAAAAATATCCCTTAGCATTTCCATCATGTGATAATTTCAAAGAAAAACTTGTACAAAATAATTTTTCAAAATCAGATGTGATAATTCTTTGAGGTTTTTTCAAATAATTCTTGCGTACAAATTGTGTTAAAACTTCCTTCTTGCAATAGCTATCGAACAAACTGCCCCTTTATGTTAAATTCAGATGCAGAGGATGAAAACTTTTTAACCAACATTTTATGGACGGACGAATCTAAACTTAATCGCGAGGGCATAACCAATTTTCATAACATGCACTATTGGGTGGAAAAAAATCCACATTTATTAAGGGAAATTAGTTTCCAAAGGAAGTTTTCAGAAAATGTATGGATGGGAGTTGTTGGCCGCTATTTAATAGGGCCTTACTTTTTACCTCAACATTTAAACGGAGAGATCTATGAAGATTTTCTAGAAAATCACCTGCAGGAGCTTCTAGAAGATGTTCCTTTAGCCGCCAGAGCGCGAATGATTTTTCAGCACGACGGTTGTCCAGTGCATTATAGGCTGACGGTACGGAATTTGCTGAATGAACGTTTCCCTAATCGTTGGATTGGAAGAGCAGGCCCAATAGTTTGGCCAGCGCAAAGTGCAGATTTAACTCCTCTGGATTACTTTGTATAGGGTCGTATGAATGATATAGTATACGCAACCCCAGTCAATACAAGGCTTGACCGTAGACAAAGGATAGTCGACGCTGCCGCATCCATACGGAATACATTGACCACCAGAGTGGCAAAAACAGAAATAAGAAGACGCTGCCGTGGGTGTATACGTAATAGGGGCTCCCATTTTGAACAAGATTTATAAAAATTAAGTACTATTGTACTTATTGTTAATTTAATTTACAGCTGACTTCTATGTATAAGGTCTAATGGTGGACAGCAGTTAAATAAATTTTTACTACATTTTTTGGAACTGTTAAGGGTTTGATGTAAGATTCGCAGCTTGTTCGATAGCTATTGCAACAAGGAAGTTTTAACACAATTTGTACGCAAGAAGCGTTGAGAATTATTTGAAAAAATCTCAAAAAATTAACACATCTGATTTTGAAAAATTATTTTGTACAAGTTTTTCTTTGAAATTATCACATGATGAAAATGCTAAGGGATATTATTAATTTTCCATACGGAAGACCATAGTGTTGGGCAAGTATTCCGTCAAAAAAGTTCCACAAAGTTGGCGTAAATTTTTTGAAAATTACATTTAACATATTAACATCAACTTTTTTAAGAAAAATTAAAAATCGAAATATCTCAAAATCCATTGAGTTTTGTATGATACATATTAGGGTTAAATTTACTCCTTACCTCAGATCTCCAAGGAATGTATCCAATTACCAGTGACCCTGTATATTAGAATTCAATAAACATCCATAAGAAAATTTTAAGGGCTGCAAAATAAGCCAGTTTTGCAAATTTAATTATTCCACTAAATTTGTCACTCCATTTGTGTCTTGATTAAGATGTAAATATTAATCAACAAAAAGTATTAAAATAATATTATTTATTAATAAAATTTTTAAAATCCATTTTAAAAAATCATGTTGATTTAAAATATGTCAAAAATACAATGTGTTCTATTTAACAATCAAAAGTTATAGTAATATCTTGTCAAATTAAATTATTCCTAATTTAAAAAAAAAAGTACTTTATAGCAATATTTTATAAAATAGAAAAAAAATCAATATTAGGACATAAGTTTAATGTGTAAGAGGTAATAAAAAGCCGAGTGTTTAAACTGACACTAATTTGTAGCAGTCACATTATTTGGAGGACTAATCTTAATCTCGACTTCCGTCTTGAAAAGTTTGTGTAAATTCGTATGTGACAGTTTGTATACATCCTATTTTATGAAAAGCTCAAATCGTCAACAAATAATTTACAGATGTGTATCCCCTTCGCACGTTGGGCCGTGGCCAACACTAATAGTTATCCTGGCAATTAACCAAACATAATTTTGCATTAAATATAACAGTCACCCCAGTCGGTCAAATGAATCAACTGCAATAAGTGGAGGTGAAAATTAAGGATGTATTTTAACATTGTGTTGTATGCAGAGCCATGAAGGCATAGGGATGCGGGCCTATTATTGTCTAATCTGTTTAATGGATACTCTGCACTATACTTCAATTAGTGCTTAACGAGCAGCATAAAGAAATTTTACTAACGTTGCCACTTTTCTCACTCAACTACAATAATAATATAATTTAACGTAATTGAAGATTTGCGCAATATGTTGTTTCAAATCATTGTTAACTAATCTAAGAACGTTTATCCCTATTAAAGAGAATAATTTGAAAATTTAATCTGCAGTAACAATAACATTACGTATCTGCTACGTACAGTTCGTTTATATCAATTTCTTTATTCACACAATTGCGGCTATACTGAATTCATAAAAAAATTAAAGAGGGCTAATAACATATAAAGAAAATAATCACAAGAAGTCTGGATTATATAAATTTCAGATGGATATCTGATTATTTTTATCTCCTCTTTTCTTATTTTTTTTCTTCCTTCCTTTATCTATTTGTTTTCTTTTTTTAGGTCTAAAATTGCTACACAAGGTTCCTTCAAATTATCTTCATCTATACTTATTCTTCCCCTCTCTTTTTTTCTTTTTATTTATAAACATCCGGTCTTTTATTTATTGCTACATCCCGTCCTCCATTTTCTTTTATATTTTACCTTCTGACTTGTAGAACCTTCTTCATGTTGTTTTTTCCTTAAATGTTTATATTCTTATGTTTCATTTCGTCATCCCGTTCCTGTTATATCATTTTTAATCTGAATAAATAAGTCTTGGTTTTTTGTAAGTTTAGTGTATTTACCTGTTTTTTTTCTTTTTGAATATGGTTAGTAATTTTAATTTCTATGCCTTTTCAACACAAGCATGCTTTTAGAAATCGTTTAATTCTATTATAAACATTAGGTATTTATATTTAATTTAAACAATAAAGAATACATTGAATTGAATTTAACAAAAGTATTCAGTGTCCTATCTTATACAAAACTAAAACAAAATATTTTCTAACTTCAAAATAACAATACCATTATTTGACATAAATTAACTTAAACTTTTCTCTAATCTATTCCTCCTACTTTTTCTCCTAATACACTCTCATTCTCCATTCTTCCATTTTCATTTTATCTCTCATATGTTTGAGATTTTTTACTCATTTCCACAAATTCTGCATTTTTTTTTATCTTCCAACCCGTACTTTGATTTCATTTTCTTCATGTCCACTTCAGAACTTTGCTATTATTACCCTTTAAACTTCTTCTATCTATTAAATATCTTGGTATTTCTTCAATTATTCATTCCTTATACAATTCATTGTACTTGCATTATCTTTAATCTTCTCTCTTACATCTGATTTTACTTATCTCTCCTAAATATTTGATCTTTAATATTTCTTCCTTCCTCTTTTAACATGTCTATACCTTCTCACTTGCATACTCTCCTCTTTCATAATATATCTTCCTGTGTTGTTATCCAGTTTTACTCTTTTTTTCTTATCTCTTTCCAGCACTCATTTAAAATGTATTTTTTCTTCTTCGCATCTCATTGACCTCTTTCCTGGCTGTATTTTTATCTTTTCTAATTTACATTCTCTTTCTACTATGTATCTTGAAGATTTTTTCATAGTCCCGGTGTCAATTTCTAGTATCCCACCTAAACCCTCTCTAATCCACCCCATTCCTTCCATCCTCATTAGTCCGCTCCGTACATCCAAACACTTACCACCAGCTTTTCAAAAATCCACGTTTTTTCTCCATATCATTTCAAAACATTCTCTTCCCTAATCCCCATACATTCTTATTTCCTCTATGCGCTAATTCCTTTATATACCCTCTATGTTTATTGTCATACCTTACTGTGTATCCCAAATATCTACACTCATCCACACTTTTGATCTCCTCTTCTCCCTTCACAAACTTAAATATTTTCTTCTTCCTCTTCTTTTTTAGAAAACCATTATTTTTGTTTTATTTTCTGTAAATATTCCTTAACCATTTTAATAACACTGGTCATTTGAATTTTTATTATTAGCTGAGACCACTATATCGTCTGCATAAGGTAATAGCCAAACTTTTATGTTTCCGGATCACCCCTTTCCCTCTTTATTAGTTCTCCATTTTCTCTTCCAAATCTCCAATATAAATGGAAAATAGGGTTGGACTCAACGGACATCCCTGTCTAAACTCTTTCCTTGTCCAGAATGCCTCACTTAAATTTCACATTGTCTTTCCTCTTTTTTTCTATTTCTTTGTTAACTATCTGTTTCAGTATATGTATAAATCTTATCAACTGCTCTTCCTCCACTTCTAAATCCAGCCTGCGAGTCAGATAGATAGTACCTCTTTTTCTTTCTTCTTCTCCAGACGTTTTTTTAAATCTCGGCACATATTTTATAGCCTGCACTTGATATGATTATTACTCTATAGTTATTAATTATAGTTATTGCAAAAAACCTTTTTTTCTACTATTTCGAGCCAAGTTTTTAGAAACTTCATAACACTTTCAATAATTTCTTCCTTAATGATTCATCAAGGGCCATAATCTGACTATTTCATGTCGGAACCGTATCTTTTCTTATAATTTGTTTTTATATTTCTATTTTTATTATTTTTCCGTCATTTGTTTTTGTTTTTTGGGTTTTTTAATTATCTCGGATACGAGGTTTAAATCTCGACTTTTTCTTAAGATCAGTGTCTTTCTTGCGGACTTATATTGTATGTCAATTTTTAGATCACTATTCGTAACAGATTCCCAAATCTTACCCAACGTTATACCAAATTTGTTTCCTGTTGACTGCAATAGTCTTTTCCTGTGTATTGTCTAAATCAACCCACCTTTCTTTTAACGTTGCACAGTGGTGAACCTGAATTTTCTTCTAATCTTTCTTAATCACAGTTGCACTCAAAGCCTCACCCATCTTTAAGAGATAAATTTCCTAGACAATAAACTTTCTTTCTTTATCTTTTATTTGAATCGTGCTACGATAATGTCTGGGTTTTCTTTTTTCAAGTTCTTTAAATTAATCGTAGCTCCTTCATGTCGTTGTTACTTTCTTGTAGATATTCTAATTTATTATTAGTATTTTTAAAACACCATGTCGTCATGCAATTGTTGTACTGTTATATTTTATATGCTTATTTACCTTTAATAATATTTACGCACTTAATCAATATTATCTACTATATAAAAATAAGTCGAGTAAGAGTTGGCATGTTTATTGTAGTAGTTTTCCTAAACCTTTTTTTTCTTACCATGGAGGTGATTAAACCACAGAAAAAAATCTTGGAGAACAATATTTTAATGCTTTGTTTCAGTTTAGGGCCTGGCCACCTACTTTATATTTCTGACAGTAGCCGAATGACGACCCGGGAAAGTTGCAACGCCCTCGTGACTGCATCAGTCCCCAGTGAGATATTTTTGAAATTGTCGGCACTCTGTTTCATCTTAGTTTTAAAGAGAAAATTCATGCATTTGATGCTTTCTGCCAAGCCTCTTGTCAGGAGTGGAAGACACAAGAATAAACAATTTGACTAAGAGAGGTTGTGGGAAAGAAAATAGAAGAGTTTGATCTTCAAACAAGAAAAATCAGAATCTCAGCTAGGATAAATCCGGGAGTGCAAATTCTTTTAATTAATATTTTACTTTTACAGTTTACAAGTGTAGCAACATTAAGATAATTAAATAATTTTTTCCACGACCATTATGAAAAAAAAAATTTGTCATATCTAAAGCATTTGGAGAAAATCATTTCGTTACTAGTTACATGAAAACAGCTATATTTTTTTGAATTACCCAACTCACAGTTAAATCTTAAATTAAATTTTGATAAAACTACATACTAGTCGTGGAAAAAGTATAGTGTATTACTTAAGAATGAAATCATGTTTCATTGCTCGTGATTATCAGCGCTCGGGCTACTACCCCCGCGCGGCTAACATCCTTGCATGTAAACTGTCATTTTCTCCTCGTGTAATACAACATCCTATTTCGTAATATGTAATTGCCTGCTATAATTTCTAAGAGATTGTACAATAGCAAACAAACACCGAGAATCACTCGACAGCTGCTTCGTCCTTTTGGTCCTCTTCAGGAGTGAGAGTACTCAAACTCTTGTACACTTACAGCAGGCGATTCAAAGTTGTTTTTATGCCAATGCTTAGTTGGTGATAAATCGATTACGTAAGTGCTTACATATCTGTCGACAAAGTTGCTTTAGGACAGAATCTAGATCAATGCTTAGTTGTGGATCTTGTTTCGGACAGTAATTCTGTAACGGTATCAGTACCTGAATCTATCGATCCACAACTAGTGAATCTTACCCAACACTAATTACCTCTAAAGTTTCAAATTCTTAGCTTAATGGGAAGCTTAAGTCTCTTAACGCCTTATGTGGAAAACCCTAAACTTTTTAAAACGCAACTGAAATACATAAAAATTAAGATTGAAGGTGCAGCAGATATAACAATATTTTTCCTTTTTGACTAACAAAATATTTAATTAAATAACAACTAGTAATCTTCCATAACAGTGCGGCGACATTATCTTAATAATATTCAGTAATGATTTCTAAAACTTGTCTGTTTTGTTACTCACACATTTTACAAACAATTAGTACAGATAATCCTATTCAAATTGGTCATTAAATGTTAGCACCCGTAACTCCTAACGCAGTTCAGGTAGATACATACAGAGAACCTTGATGTTAATGTATTGAACGTGAAAGACAAATTACATTTAACCATAAAATTTTTCCTTTGGCCTTTGATTACAGTGAAAGAGTACGTTTAAAAACTCTTTGAGTTTTTTAAATTTACTTTTGTATTACGACTAAGAAATGGTTACCTAATGTACAACAGTAAGCTTTCGCGGCTGTCACCAAGATTTTTATCTTCCAGGTTGAGCCGTGTTCATCGTTCCCTCCTTCGTCCTCTGCTTGACGTTTCGCTAACCATGCTATTAGCTTCTTCAGAAGTTACTGTAAAAACTGATGTTGTTGTCTTCTGCTCCTCGTTATATACCTATGTTCTGTCAATTCTGTTAAAAGGAATAAACTACGCCATCCCTCCAAGCAAGATACCCACGGAAAAGATAATAGCTGAAGTGGAAAGTGCCTATTAACAAATAATAGATGTTGTAATATGTATTCAAATCGATGGTAGGCTAAACCAGTTATTTTGCCAAATAAAGGAAGTGAAAAAATCAAATTGGTTTGGTAAAGAACTTGGGCTTTAAGAATTTGTTTTATATGTTCCGTTGGAAAAAATCAAAGACACAGACATCCAATTCCGTCATGGTACGAATGTTAGGAGCATTAATTTTGGCTTTCATCTTGCTCCTGAATATAATTTCATATGTATCATAAAGATGAAACAAAATTTCTTGATTTGTATGTCAAGTCAAGAGTTCTTTTGCTCATTCAATATATTCTCTGCATTTGCATAACTACTGTCACTATCATCAGACTTACTAGATGAGGATAAACTAAGCAAGTAGTTACTGCCGCCCCCAGATGATGTAAATGGTTGTGATCTCACATAAAAGAACGAGCACTGATGTTTTTATCTGTTTTCTTTAATAAATTTAAATATGGCATCGATTTCATTATTGATATCCCAAACTACGTCAGCAACGCTTTGTATATTTTGATTATTGTCCCGTGACACATGGCAGTTTTGTATGTGTCTTTGCCAAAAACGGCAACACTGCATCTTTCCTATTCCTTTCCTGATGACCATTTTTGTCAAAGTTAGTAGCTTATATGTCGATGAATATCTTTCGGAAAATGGGAGTTTTGTTTCTGGAAGGACGAGAACATATGGGAAACTATAGCTGCGTCTTTCCGACAGGACAAATGGTCCTGCTGGAAGGACGGTTGAAAGTTCTATCATTAATATCGTATGGTGTTTGAAGAAAATGTTGCATCAAACTAAATTTAATGCAAAACAATAACTAATTACTCGGTAAATCTTTTGATAACTGATGACAATAGAGGAATGATGTGTGTAAGTGGTGCAGTTTGAACAAAGGCCGTCTTACAAAATAATAACATTTAGGCCTGATTTTTTTACCTCTAGTGAACTTTATCAGTCGGTTACCTACTATGGAAACACAGTATCGAGCTAATCAAATGTTTAGAGAGTCGCGTTTCTAAGATGATTAACTGACAGGTAATATTAACTGGAGTTGAAAAAATGAGGTCTTAGTCTAAGAAAAAATAACGGAGTGCGGTTATATAATAAATTAATTCTCGTCATTTTTTAGGTGTTTAAACACATATTTGTTAAATTCAGAATATGATTTTACTTAATAAAAAAATACGTTTGAACTTTATGAGCTCTTTGGTGCAAGCTCGTTCTTAATCATAAATATTCTCAGTTGGAGAAGGTCCCTGCGGTTAATAATAAAAAAGAAATCTATAAACTGACAATAAAATCAAATAAGAGTCGAATGTCAATTAGAATGAACTTGAAACTGGTTCAGTGGCTGTAAAACATCTGCCGTTAGTTTTATCTTAAACCGCTTCTATTTGTTTGGTAAATAAGGGCGGGTTTGTGTAAGTGAGGGGTTATTCTACGACCCCAATGGACCCAATCATTCAATATATGTGTGGATAACAGCACCACTTCGGTCTATAAATATTACACAAATTGAAAGAAGATACGGACGCGTTACATCTTGTTAGGTGGTTATTATTAATATTTATGATCGAGCTTTGTTTTGGGATGAATTCTTTTTTGTTTTCGAGACTGAAGAGCTTACGCCTTCAAAAACATAAAGATTCTTTTTCGCAAGTCAAAACCTCGACGAATTTCGAACACAAAGGATTTAGTTGTTTACTCCCCGATCGCAAAATTCAAAAGCACGAGTAGATTAAGACTTCTAAGCAAGAATTGAAAAATGTTGTCGGCAATTTCAAAGCGCTCATAACAAATAAAGCCATTTATTTCTGCTTAGTGACATTTCGCATTCGCCACGGAGCTTACGATAAAACACGTGACAATCGGTGCAGATATTGTCAATTACAGCCTTTTCATGTTCGTCTGTATTCTTGAAACGTTGTTTATTAGCACCTAAGCAGCTTGCGTCCTTGTTTCATAATAGATTCTTTCGTGTAGGTAATAATGGCGGCCTGAACCGTCACAGGTACAACAATAGAAATCTAATATGTGTGGCTTTTAACCCAAAAATGGGTTTCGTTTTCAAAAATTATACATCAAATAGTGACAAGCAACTTGCGTGAATGTTTCCATAACAATGGTTCTCATTTCTGTCGTGTCATCAACTCGTCAGATCTGTAACATTTACTTTAGAAAAGTCCCAAGTCGAAATCCGATTAGAAAGAAATACTTTGACTTTGGACTAGTTTTAAGCCGATGCGATTGCGTTTAAACAATAACAAAAGCATAGATTTTATCTGCCTGCGTACACGTCGATAAACCTGCTTTGAAAACCTCTCACTCCAACATCCCTATTGAGAACCATCAGTAATGAGCTAATTCAGATGTTATCGAAGACTCCCGGTGCGAGGGGTTGCGAATTCAGATTTTAGCCAGGATAAATATTAACATTCCGAAGAATATACGCGACTAATATTTTTTCGAAAATTTTCAAAAGCAATCGACGCTCTGCGTGTTGCCGAACAGGGGGTTCCAGTTAAGAGTCACTTAAAAATCGACTTTCGTGTGAACTTAAAAAAATGTGGTTTAGATTGCAAATTGAGTTTAATTGATTAAACATTCGAGTTCTGTGAGAATCGGTCACCGATTTGGTCTCACATTCAAGTAAAATCAATACCTACACCTTTACTTTCAACGCATAATAGGCCTCTTTCTTGCACAAACAGAAATTTTAGAAAATGTCAGGATTAGGACCTTCTTTTGCTAAACTAAACATTTTGATGTATTGATATTTCAGAATAGCACGTAGCGTACAAACATATCGGCTTCTGGTACACGATTATTTAATGTTTAAATAGCCCCTTAATTTTCAATTTGGCGTTGTAAATTTGTAGTCAAACACAGAGACTGCGACAAGTGAAACTATCGTGGGAATTAATTAGGTTTATGCGGGCACTTTTCGGATTAGATCATATTTTCGTATCCCTACACGGAATCACGCACCGTAAAAATATAATTAAATGTTGGTCATAAATTCATAACCTTACTTGCAATCTAATACTTTTTTGCTTTTGCACACTTGAAAAGCGCAAGAACGGTTTTTTAGTCCTCAACTCAATAAAACGGTTACTGTTATTGTCCACTTTCTACTACTAATTTAAGTGTATTTCTTTAATGACTAAAACCTCATCTCCAATACTGCTTAATCACGTTTCTAGCCTTACGGTGACAAAATGCCATAACCTCTGATTTTTCGGAATTAGTTTTTAAACGAGTTTTCAGTGATTTTGCAAGATTGTGATATCAGAATTAATTAAATAATGATTTAGACGAAGGTTTAATATCAATTAGAAGCTGTCCCGTCAGAGTTCCAAAACGTCGCCAGCGTTCCAATTGGAACGTTTTAGGAACGTCTTCACGAAGTGGTTACCGTAACGTTATGAAGGAACGTTACATCGATGTCTTATTTAAAGCTTATGACATCATGTTTTCAATAAGACTTTTTTTCAAAGTTTTTTGGTTAACAAATGCAAGCATGTAACTAACTGTCAATAACTCTCATTAACAATAATTTAATGCAAATGCATTTTTCGACGAGTTACGATGGCACGAGGCGACACTAGATCTCGCAACACTTATTGGTCGTGCCCTCTTGTAGGGAATATAGTCGATAGTGCGCATTTGTATAACACGGACCACACATAGATATAGACACGCAACTACAGTGTAAAGAGTGAAAACACGAATACCGCCGCTCCCAGTGAGTAACCATAAAAATAAAATTCATAACCGCGTATTTTGGTATATCTACACTACAGTAAATGTTTAATTTAAATTAATATCAATTTTGAATTTACTCTGACACGCTTCTAGGTGGTGGTGGAAGCGCAAAAACAACTCAAATTGTTAAAATCGCCGACGTTTCGCTCAGAGATCTGTTTTGAGTTGTTTTTGCGCTTCCATCTTCACCTAGAAGGAGTCTCAGACCAAATTCAAAACTGATAAAAATTATTTGGAGGAAACCTCGTCAGCTGATTGGCTTATTTCAAGGCAATTTATTGTTTATCAGAGTATACATTTAAAATATTCAGGATATGCAACTAAAAAGTCAAAGCTAGTACTCGAATTTCCTCTTATATGCAGCTACTAGATCCCATTTAATTTTAATTAGTAACCGTTATTTTTATAATAATACAGGGTTTCTAGAAATGATTGTCTCAAGTGGTGATCGTTGGAATATTTAAAAAATGGAAATTTGCAGTTTAAATTGATAGTGAATTAATTTATGCTAATCCCATCATCCGTTATTTTATCGTTCTGTTGTAATTATTATTCTTGGTTGTAATTGTTGTTGTTCGTCGTTTATTGCTAATTTTGTTTATTTAATTGCCAACTTGACGTGACATTCATTTATAGAAATCGGAATATACCTACGATTTTTGGTTTTAAACAACTTGAATTATTAGCAATTTGATAAATTTAATGATTTAATCAAGATGTATAAAATGCACTATAATAAAACATCTCATCAATAGCGATTCCTGAAGGAAATGTCCCCATCAGACTGGCAAGATTCCCTCTTTGAATACTGCATCAAATGTGGATCACAAGTAACAGCTTTTATTCTATCACCTAAAGTATCAGTGAATTGCAATGGCCTATGGGCACGACCTTCTTGCATGACAGTCCGTGGAAGCCACACTTATCAAGTTGAACTCCACAATTACAGCGATGAGGGGTGCACACGTCTGAAACATACTGCAGAGTCACGGATATTAGAAAAGTGGAGTTGTCAAGAAGAATGCCAAGTATTCGGGAAGGATTGACATTCAGTCATGCACTGCTCATCCTTCTCTGAATAGCTTTGAAGAGAAGTTGCTTGTGAGGTGACGAGAAAAGGATTGACTCCACAATTGCATCGGTCGAAAGTCCCAAATCTTTTTTGCTGTTCAGGGTTTGTAGGCAGGCATGCCTGCCTTGACTCCTAGATCTTACGTCCTTCACTATACAACGCGACATCACTTGGGTTGAGAACGGTTGTCAATATAAAAGTTCACTAAGTGTGTAACACTATTCATTGAAGCAAGAAAAGAAGGGAAAGCGATGTCTTTCTTACGAATTCCGAGTTCACAATAAACTATTGAGAGTAATTTTTTCTTGCCGATATGTGTTATTACATCTGGACATGACCAAGTAGGTAATGCTCTCAGTAAATACGTCAGCTTGAGAATGACAAAATAATTTTTTAAAATGCAGTAGACCACCTGAATGTGTAACTCCCCAAGGCGAGAAAATAAAATAGTTAGTTCATTAAGCTTTTTCTCCAGTACATAGAAAGCGTGACAAGCAAGTATTAGTCCTCCAAGAAGTTTCAAATCTTCTTCAACCACTCATATTCCTGAGCAGATTGCTTTGAACTTGGAGAAGATTGGACTTTACTCCAGAAAAGAAGACCTCATATTTTCCGGCGTTCACTTTCAATCCAAAGCGCATACAAATCTTAATTAGGAACATAAAATTTTCAAAAACAAATTCTTAGTCTCCAGCTAAAGCTCCATCGTCCAGGTATCAGGGGTTTAGGTATGCGCTTAATAATTTAACTGTGGGCTGAAGTCCAAGACTAAACGCCATAGGCCCATTAAACGTTGTGCTCCGACGCAGGAATCAATGTTTACAGAACCAAAAAACAGAAAGGTTGGCTCGGAGTAGCGTTGCCACATGATACCTATCTATTCCTCAGTGAACAGTCCACTTATTCCACTTTTCGGACAACGACTGATTAAATTAAAAATCGGACGATTAGGAAGAGATTTTTCTTGACCATTCACCAAATGTTAACTACAATCATCGGAGCTGATTTCCCAAAGCATTTAGTAGACCTAAAAAATCAATTCTTGTCGACAGTAACCAGTTTCAAGCTCATTGGTGCATTAAAGAAAGTAAAAGCCGATCAAAATTTAATTATACCGAAATTGAAACAAACTATATTTTAAATGAATTTTTAATTCAGAGACGTTTTTAGAACGTTTCCAAGTTCACGTTGTTAGAATGTTGCATTTGTACACAAACTTTGTTTACAAAACGCTCCAAAAACAGTATGCGACGTTAGGGAACATCCTTGCAACTTCGCGTAGTTCGTAGGGGACGTTTCGTCAATGTTGTTAGGGTAAATATCGTCTGCAGACAGGTACTTGCAGTACTGGACGTGTTTATGAAAATTGTATGTATACATCGTGTGCCACGTATGGCAGCCATTAGACCTTTATGGAGATTAAATCAATTTGATTTTTTGCAAATTTCTAGATTTACATAAAAAACTATGCTCTTTCAAATAAAAATATAATGGACATTGCGCAACTTCCGGTTATACCGGAAGTGGTCAATACCTTCGTAATTTTAAACGGAATACCCTATAGTTTATTAAAATATTATACTCAGTATATCTATCCTTAAAAATTGTCTACAGGTGACTAAAAATTTAAAAAAATTGAATAACGCAAAAACGGTTAGACTTGGAATAGGCAAATATGGCATCATCGTTTACAGAATTTTAGGCTGAATCATGTGAACCGAAAGTTGTACAATGACCATACTATTTTTATTTGAAAGAGCATAGTTTTTATGTAATTCTAGAAAAATCAAATCCATAAAGGTCTAACGGCCGCCTTATGTGGGACACGGTGTATAGTAAATAAAGAAAAGGACCCAGATTTGAAATCTGAGGCACTCTAGCAATAATTAATAAAGAAAATGAAATTTTTTAATTAAAAGTAAATTGTCTGCACTGACAACCAATAAACACAAGATACTATTAAAATTCTAAAAGAGTTTTGAGTTTTAGTTAATACAACATAATTAAAACAGATGTTCTATCTTTATTGGCATTAGTTTTAGTTCAATAGCAGTAGCAGAACTGTAACTTTTCCAAATCCACATTAGGTTTCTTTAATATCTTACAATATCTCAAACCTTTGTTTCTAGATACCATAACACATTACTTAAAGTTGTCAAACTTGTTTTTCAAATGTGAATGAAATTCTCAAACAAATACAGAACCTGAGCGTAAATTAAACACGATTTTGACGGTTATAAATATTTCTACGGTATTTTCCGGGCTGACAAATATCCGCCATGTTTCGATATAGCATAAAATGTAGTCAAAAGGTAATCAAACAAGTAGCGCTCAGACCTGGTGAACCCACCCAATGTGTAGATCATATACCAAGAGATCATAAAGTACAAAATAGTTGGCAATTCTTTTTACAGAAATTTCTACAAAATTACATAAAATTTGATGTTGGCTAAACTGAATATTACAGTGTAGTACGTTGTTGTTGTCATTTCGTGTCATTGAGGTTATATAATGTTATTTAGTTGTAATAACTCTTTGTGTAACGTATTCAAAGCAAGCATTTGAAAATAGATTTTTGTAGATTTAATAAAACAGCTCTTTCTAGCAACGTCAATGAGACTTGTCACCAAGTATTACCAACAATTAATCTTTTTAGTGTACCAACAATTTTTTACTTTTTGATCGCTCTGTATGTTCTTAACTGTCAAAAATAATTTTTTTCTGGTAGCCATGGTAACAAATCAAAATAATAGTTTTAAAGTATAGATAAATGTGAAATATTGTCTACAATTTTATTTAGTGGTGTGATGATTTTATAAGCAGATTTTCGAAAGAACATTGCCAGTGATTCAGCGGACAACCTTAATAGTCCTCTGTTTTGTAAAACATGCTAAGATAACAATTTTAAGCAAAATATATGAGTGTCGAGTACATCTCTAAATAAATATTTTTCAAACAATTCATTAACATTATGACGTTTTAAATTGTTCCATTATCTTTTCTACCAAATTTTATCGGTTTCCAAACACTTTCAAAAGGTTTTACAAACGATTCTCAAAATTATAGAGATCATACTTGGTTGACTATGTTGAACGAACGAGCAAATCTAAGACATACTACCTTAATTTTAAGATTAAGTCGAATAACGACCAAAATAATGTCATTTTTGTGCCCAGGTTAAGCTCTTATCTCCAAAAATAACTATATGCTCGCGCCAGGTTCTAATGCCTTTAAGGGTTTTTTGCATTCGTAAAATTTTAAATTGGTTGAATTCTTATCTGGCTTGCCGTAAAGATTTGTAGCTGTACATTGATGATGATTAAGTAGTTAACTTCAGGACCTGTTCACAGTGTATTTTACACTTTGTTTTAATTAATTTTTTATACATATTTACATTTTAGCCCTATGGTGAAGCATTCACCATACATCTCTCAGTTTTTTCGGTCCAATTTTCAATTTCAATTAAACTATTTAATTAAATATTATCACTTCATCTGTAATTTTTTTTTTCAAAAATAATCTAATCGAATCCTAATTAGCTATTATTTCAAAAATTGAAATAAACTTTAATGCGTACGAGTGCTAGTATTTACAGACCTCAGTATTATTACTTGAACTTGCAAATATGTTGTTGCCAGACTTGTGATAGCATAATTATTTTCTTAACAGGTTTCGAATGTAGCAAATATTCAGAGTGTATCTTAAATAACACCTAAAAATGTTAAGGGGTGATTATGTGATAAAAATTATGGTGGGTATTTGGTATAAAATTTTTTGAAAAACCTCTCCCCGGATATCAGTTACACCCCTCCGAAGATCAAAAAAGGTTCTTCCTACAAGTTTTCTTTTTTATTTACCCTGTGTTTTAAGCTAAAGACACGAAGCTTGGAAACTATTATTTGTCAATAAAACTACATATGTATAGGTAGATAAATTATTTCAACCCTGAAATATGCTTAGAAAAGGTTGAAATAATCAATGCCTAAAATATTTTTTCTTATAACTTTTTAGATACAAATTTTTCTTTTAAAAAAACATGGCCAACTTTTTTTCGAAAACCAAAGCATTTACGAGAAATAAAAATAGATGCAATGCATTTTCAAAAAATGAGCTAACGCAAGAGTAATTTGCTTATGTTTGCTGTCTATTAGTCTGTGCTTTGCAATGACATTCATGCTTAGAATAGTGTAACTTTTTCGAGAAGAAGTTTTTCGAAAAATGTTATACCAAATACTCATCTTAATTTTTCGGTGTTATTTAGATACACTCTGTTTAAGACATTTGCACTTCGGAGAAATTAGAACAGTATTTTTAAACGAAATCAATACAATACGGGTGTCTCAGAAATAATGTACATTATTTTAATCACTAATCCAACTTATCAAGATAAACAACTTTTCTATGTGCCATTTTTTCGAAATCTAAATAGAAAATAAAAGTTAAGAATGCCGTTACAGTTAACTGTTGGCATTTTTCTTAGTTTATACTATTCACACGTGTCAATGTTTACACGAGATGTCCCAAGACACACATTTTACTTAAAATAAAAGTTGTAAAAAGTGTAATTTACATAACAACCATTGTTTCATAATTTAGGGTTTCATTAGGAGCTTCCTAAACCAACTTTATCATATTTTCTTAAGACCACACCACTGATTCTTTGTGACCAACAATATTGTTTCTCAAATATACCTATTGTCGATTAATGTCAACGTTCCAAATTCTCAGTTGCAATATGCTGTTCATCAATTTATTTTTGTCGTACTGTCGTAGACAGAGTACAGTGTGCAACACGTGAATGTTGTGTATCTACATCACGCACTCGATACACTATTTCAAAGCTTTATTATATTAAATTATAAAATAAACCGAACGATATGCATTGTAAGCAGTATTTGTAAAAGGAGTATTAAAATTATGAATTTTAAAGTCGAATAACTTTTTATGTAGACACAGGCTGACAACAGAAAAAAACTGAAATTGGTACGCTAGACAAACTTACAAATTTGGATTGATTAATGTTTAGAAACAAAGTAATAAGACGTTTTTATTTAACATTTTTGTCAGACGCTTAAAAAAATTATTTTTAATAAATGCACGGATTATGCTTGAAGAAAAATGTCAAAAAAAAAACAATATTTTAAACTTACAAACGCCGTAATTAACTATAGGTTTTATTTGATCAAAGTAATTTCAAGTTTGAAATGATCCTACTTATTATAATCTGAAAGATTTATGAGTGTCACGGCTACCTGTATTTGTTTTTCAAATTAAACAAAATAAAATTTAGGATCCATCTTTTATAGATTGGACTTGATTAAATTAAAACTCCAGTTAGGAAAGATAAAATAACCATACAGTGTTTGGGCCAATACAAGTATTTTAATGTCGACTGTTAAAAAATTAGTTACTATTCAACGTTAATAACTTAAAACGTCATTTTCTGACTATTCTTGTTCTTAAAACTACAGAAAAAATGCGTGTGATTAACAAACACAAGAAAAGTTGTAAAACACTTACTACATAAATTGAACTGATATAGTCAAATAACATGTTTTTAAAATGACATAATTTGTAGAAATCTGGCAAACCGGCACTCATTCCCGAAAGAATCTGTTTACGCACATGTCACGTACACAGAAAATTTGTATAATATTTTTAGCCGACGCATCAAAAGTAAAAAAAGTAAATTATTTCTACTGATTTTAAGTAGCCTGGCTGTTTAACCATTTTGACATACACTACTTTAATATTTGTAAGTTCAATTATTTAATTGGCGTTTAGATGGCACCATCAATATCATCAACAATAAAAAATTAAAAGCGCTTTTATTCTGTACATTATCGTGTCAAGTATGGTGTAAAGTAAATTTTTTTAAATCAATTTATCGGATTTTATACTTAGTTTATTTTTAAAACGTTCTCAATAAGCAGATAAATCAGCCACTACTTTACCGCATAGTAGCTGTACTTTACCGCATAGTAGCCGTACTTTACCGCATAGTAACCGTGTTTTACCGCATTGTGTGTAAAAATCAAGTTTCAAGAGCAGTATGAAAAACTGAAAATGTGCTTTACAGTTCAGGAGGCAAAATAAAATATTTATTTATACATTATTTCATCCCCATAGTCAATACACTCCTTGAACGCCCATTCCTTACACATTTCAGATCCTCTTATCTTCAATACACTCCATTAGAATATAACACACACACAGGATTTGGCTTTCTCCGATTTAATTCTCTCCAAATGTCAGTAGACTTCATCTACTATTTTTGAACGCTGAATTGTCACTTTCTGGTACGCTCTGAGAAGACGAAAATCGTATATTGTTTTATTAGGAGTAAAAACAATGCTTTTAATGACACGTTTGTGAGACCGGTAACTTCAAACGAGTCATTAAAAGTTGTTCTTACTCCGACTAAAACTGCTATTTTTTCTCAAACGAAAGAAAATTTGCTTTAAATTTATAGTAAGGTATATTGTTTAATAACGACACGCACCTATCGTTCGATTTGAAAATTATTTTTGCTTAGCAACTACTTTTACGTCCGCTCATCAAAGCGGTAGTAATAGTAATTTGTGTACCGAGACCTAAACGTGTATCTTTTTGGCCGCGCTTTAATTTTAAATAAAGATCATTAAAAAATTATTATCAAAGATTTATGATACCATGAAAAAAATATGACATTAGCGGTAAAGTCCATATAGTTATGAAAGTTAAGAAAACATCTATAGCGGTAACAATGAAATCTACCAGAAAACACTACTTTTTGGTCACTTTTGAATACGAAAAATTCACTTTTTTGTTAAGTTTGTCTAAATTTGTACTTTTAGTTCTGCTGTTAATAGGAACAGGTGATATACAAAAAAGGGCAACTTTAGCATCAATAAATAATAGGTAAAAGTTTAAGTTTAGTGACGTTTGAAGAAGATGAAGTAAGTTGCCAAGCAATAAATACTTTCCAAATTAATGACATGAGCATGTCGGTATTAAACAATATTCCTTACAATAAACCCATAAGTCTTCTTAAACGACAGAATCGTCATAAAAAGGTTTTCTTTTACTTCTAACAAATAACTACTATACTATTTTCTTTACTTTTCCTTTTTTATTTTTCCTCTTTATTTATCGATATAGCTCTAAGTCCTACTGCTATGGGATCAATCAATCGACAGTTTATTCAGTCTTTCCTTAGAGTATTGCTTACACGTTGGACAAACAGGTTGGAAGTGTCTTGTACGGGATACTAGTTAGTAGTTTTCCTCTTTACATCTTTTTGATTTCAATAGTGGTGAATTTGAACCTATTTGGTTATTTTTTTATGATATCGATTCAGAGTCTAAAACATCAATATTTCTTAGAACCACATTTTTGCAGTTGGGATAACCACAAGTTGTGCTTAACCCGAACGCAAATTGTGGTTAAGTCAACCAAATTTTTGCGGTTTGTTTGTGGTTGCATTGCTTTCATACGCCAGCGCGTCGGCGACAGGTCGAACTGCTGACGCCCGTTTCGACAACCATTAACGCCCGTGTATGGCGTCTAGTATAGTATTTATGTTAATTGCATTAAAGTTATCGCTTAGTAGATAATGATTTGCATTTAAAACAGTTACAGTTATCTGTTGGCATTGCTTAGTTTGTTATTATTTATACGTGTCCCTGATTACACAAGATGTCGTTAGACACACATTTCACTTATAGTATTTATAGTAAGAACCGCAGATCTCCAAGACGCGACTCCATGTTTGTAGTCGGACCGATTGCAAAATGTAGCTCGTGTACGGTGGTTCTTATGAATGATCAGCGGTGGTGCCCTATTAAAAATTTAAATTTTTTGCTAAATTTCGTCCATTAGGTGCTAATGAAGTTGCTTCAGAAGATCTCGGTATGACTAAGTCATAATGGTAGTAACTGCGTATGACAGTACAGCCGTTGTCCCTATAAAGTTAGTATCGTCAAATAGATCTGGATTGGAAGCATTTAAGTCTAATTTCTCAAATGTCTTTATAATATTTTTTGATGAAAATGTATGTGTATATTGGTTCTCCGAGGTGTTTGCCTATAAAACACGTCCCTTTCTTTTGCTCATCGTACATATTTCTTAAGATACTTAACATAAATAAATTTACGGCACTTTAATGAACCTACAAGAACTTGTGGATTAGTCTGCGTTCTTGGGTAAATTAACATGGATGGAATAAATGTCTCCCCTGTAACCGAGAAATGTGTTGTTTTTAAGTATCTTTAAGGAGGGTGAAAAATATAGCCCTTTTGTTTATTTGTGAACCCGGTTACTCTACCTATGCTGGTTATTTTCGGGGTTCTTAGATGTAACCTTTTCTTTTCCATAAAGGAACGTAACCAATCATTTCCTGACATCTTTCTAATTGTGTTAAAATGATTCTCTATTTGATTGACAACAGGAAGCTCAACTTTCTTATGTCGACTATCGTAAAACTTATTAGCTCATATTCCATCTCTAAATTTTAAAGCAGCCTTTGAATTGAATATCTGAGAATTCTTTTTCCGCGGCCAATGTTGTAACGTTGCTTTTGGAATACAATATATTTTAGATATTGATGATAGATTTTTGTTGTTGTTTCATTTTCAAAAATTAAGCGACACCATTTTTTAGGTACTAACAATGATTTTTTTTTCAATTCTTATTTTGGAAAAATATTTCAAGAAAAGCTTGTTAAAAAACAACAAGAAGCAACTGTTGTTTCTAATATAATACCTCGAGTGTGTTGATTGTATAATACGGAATTTTTTCGTGTGATTGTCAAAAATATGTGTTAATTAATTTGAGCGGAACGCAAGAACTAATTACACGTTTTTGACAATCACACAAGTAGTATTCGGTAAGAAAATTGCATCACTATTTCCAAAAAAAACTCTAATATAAAAGAAGCAAAGAAAGAAATGTATTATATTAAATTAAATTTATTTATTAAAATATGGGGTTTGTTGTCAAAAAATGTTCACTTATTAATTTTAGTGAGATTTTTAGTTAACTAAGTAGGTATAGTAGGTAAGTTGTCAACAAAATTTCAGGAAATTTGTTATGATCTAACATATTAAATACTACATTTTGATTGGTTCTTCCACAATGTCATGAAATTTTCATTGAAAGTAAATTTTATTTTTGTCTGAAATATAAAGAGTGGGTAAGGAAAATTGTTAAAGATTATCAAAAAGCGGTAATTAAACAAAAGTGGGTTGAGTAGTCTATTTTCCAAAAAATTTTAAAATTACCTGATCTGATTTTAGATTTAAAATAGAAATACTTTATAGAAGCAAAATAGATAGGTATACATTCTTATTCTGGAAAACATTTTTAAATACAAACGTTTTAAGAAAAAGATAAAGAGCCAAATTTTAAAAAAATCCAATTTCTTATTTTAGAATCATTTTTTAATCAACGTGTTTTCAGATAAAACAGACTTCTTACTTTCAAATTACCTGAGTAAAATTTATATTTTTTTAAAAATCTTTATAGAAAAACACTACCTTAGAAACATGAGATTTTAGAAAAAATAACGCAATCGCTTATTTATATAATTATGAGGTATTATTATACTTTTTTACAACAAAAGTGCGTTAATAAAACGAAATTGTGACTTAAAGATTACGTACCTTATCAGAATTTTTTATTATTTAAAATCTTCAGCAAGAGAAAATTCTTATCTTTTGAACATTTTTGAAAATATAAAAGTGTGAAAGAATACAAACAGCCAACCACTCCATTGTAACCATTAAAACAAAATTCTCGTTAATTATGCTAACAAATTTTTTTTCTTTATCAAAAATTTCAAATATAGGTACCTAAATAAATATTTAAAGAAAATTGTGTAAAGCAACCAAAAAAGCGAGGTTTTAAAAATAAATTCTTGCTTAATAAAAGTTGGGAATTAATAGAAAGGAATCTAATTTTTAAAATTTTACGTTAACAAAATTAATTACATTTTTGTGGAAATTAAAAATAAATTGTTGTTTTATAAATATTAATTAAATTAAGTGTATTCAGAAGATGTAATGCAAATAATATAAACAAAAAGACTTTATCGTGAATTTCTCATTTTTCAAAAATAATTTTAAAAATAAATTCTTGTATTTTATTAAAAGCGGCAGCACGAAATATTCTGCTTAGGTAGATACTAACTAGATAATATTTTTTAATTAATTTTTACATTATTTTTTGTACACTATTTTGAAGTAGGTATTAGTGTGTTTAAGTACGTACGCTAATACTGAAAACATTAGATTTTGGAAATTTTGAAAGAAATAAAGTTTGAATAAAAATTATATTTAGGAATTATTTTTCAATATAATAAACGAAATTGTTTATATATCAGCTAACTGCTGAAATTGTGTTGAGAAGACAATAAAAAGCAGCTGTTCGTAGAAATTAAAACAAAATTTACGTCTCTTCTAACAAAAAGTCTTTTACGAATTTATAGAATTCGAACAATATTTCTATGAACGCCCTTTAATAGCCAGGTGTAACCGGAAACAAAATGAAACAAACACTTAATACAAGAATACCATGCATAGAAACAAGATTATAAATGTTGGCAAATGTTGCTGGGTGCATTCACAAAACAAACAAGCTAAACTCGAGTCCTATTTGTGATTCTAACAATACATTAAGCAAGCGCTCTATCCTTTTCCCCACTATCCTTTCGAATAACCACTCCCTCGAAACGGGAACACGCCTGGTTATATGGAAAAAAAGGCGTCCTGTCCTTCAAAGCATTGTTATCCCACCAACACGTTCCCAGCATTTCATTGGCAACTGCTCTAAACCTATCCTCACCACAAGTTTACTTAAGCTTTCGAAATGCCGAACTTTGTCAGTTGCTAGCTATATTTGAATGTGTGAGGGTGCTCTCTATTTGAGTCAGTGAATTGTTTAGTTTAACTGTGTAGTTATGCCAATATGGTGAAAAGAGAAGAAACAGTAATATTTCTACCAACGATGGCAGCACGCACACCTCTGAAATCTTCGTTCTCCATTAGTTCGATTTTACCCGAAACCGTGGAAGAATCGAGGAGTCCAACAGTTAGTCCCGATAATATTTCCGAAGTCGATCCTTCCGACAGCGACTCAGATTTAGATGTTACGGGAACTCCACCGCCTTTGGATTGCTCGAAAACGGCGCAAGATTCCCAAAATGAAAAGAATAAGGATGAAAAGAAACCTTGCGAAAAACCTCCGTACAGCTACAACGCTTTAATAATGATGGCAATCAGAAATAGTCCCGAAAAACGTTTAACGCTCAATGGAATTTACGAATATATTATGCGTAATTTTCCGTATTACAGAGAAAACAAACAGGGCTGGCAAAATTCGATTCGACACAATTTGAGTTTGAATAAGTGCTTTGTGAAAGTTCCTCGACACTACGACGATCCAGGTAAAGGTAATTACTGGATGTTAGATCCTTCGGCCGAAGACGTTTTTATCGGTGGCACTACCGGAAAACTGCGGCGACGGTCAACGGCGGCGACCCGTTCCCGTTTGGCCGCTTTTAAAAGAACTGTCATGTTGGGTGCCGCAGGAATGTATCCGACTCCGTTCCCCGGTTACACGCCGACTCTTATGGGACTTTACCCAAATCCAGCGTTGCTAGCGTCTATGTACCAAAGATACAATCCGTATTTCCCGGCTGTTTTACCTAAACCGACGCCGGTGGTTGCGCCGACGTTCAGCGTCGATAGAATATTAAGTTCTCCAGATACTTCGCCGTTTTTGCGACAACCCTCGACGGCGTTTGAAGCTTACGGCGCTCTTCGATTACCTCACCATCCCCAACCGTTAACTCACCCTGTTGGCATATCACCGTCTAGCTGTTCCAGCTCTCCAGAACCACGACCGAATACGGAGAGTTTGTTTAAGCCAGTTACCGTAATATCTAGACAAAGTTGATCGAATTAAAGTGATAAATGACGCCGATGATCTCGAAATGTGAGTGTCTCTCCGTTTTGTTGACTTTTATTTTGTAAATATTAGGTATGTAAATAATTGTGGATGCGTGTATGAGTGTAATTTTGTATATTGTAAATATTTATTGTTAAACAAAGAAAGTGTATTATGTCTAATAAATTAAATTTATTATACGATTGTTTAAAATATTTTTTTGTTTTTTTTATATTAGTCTGTTATTGCACAATAAACGGGTACTTTAATGATCGTAGAATATCAAACATAATCAAATTCGTTGGCAACCAACAGCTTGGCAACAACAATTTCCTAATGAAAACATATATAAAAGGTAATGGTAATAAAACACGTTCAAACGGAAAAGTAAATATACAACACTTGGACCACAATCAATTTCAGTTAAGTAGCAATAAAAATACGAAAATCTTGTAGGTATGAATTTGAGGCAAATTTGAAGGCTAATAATATCACTTTCTTGTACAGCCCAGTTACCTATTTTTGTGTAATTTGTAGAAAATTTTTTTCAAAAATTGTGTTTTGTCATTTTTGCGAAAAACTTCCCATTTTTTACATTGAGAATTAATGAAAAAAATTGAAATCTTCTATTTATAAAACTGTTTCTTAAATCACATCATTCCAAAAATATGTAGGTATAATTTGGACAAACAATCCAAAAGTTTTGAATTTACAAATAATGTTAAGACAAATTTCAGCTCAGAACTGAGAAAGAAATTAATTAAATACCTCTGATTACAAAATATACAAAAAATGGGATTTTTTTATTCCAATTGGAAAATTGAGTTATTTCACATAGGTATGTGTACCAAAATTCTGAAGATTTACCTGCCGATTTCACTAGGTATATCTTGTCCTTCATACTCATATCATTTTATTTATTTCTATACAAAACCAATGAAAGTATAAATAAAGATATTAAAATTAATTGTTGTTCGAACAATTGTGCCTTAAAATGATACTTTTGTCCCCTGCCGGAGGTTTAACTCCGGCTTTTTAACTGTTTTTTTTCTTGTTAGATAGATTTTTTTACCGACATTTTACTTTCAACTTTTTCCAAATATGTAAACAAATAAATGAACAAGATGTACAAACATTATTATTTGTTTTTTAATCAATTAATTGATGATATCCCTGGAATTCATCTTTAGAATTGACTGTTTGAAAAATCGACTATAGAAATCAATTAATTGATTTTTGACTATTCTAAAACCGTAATTAATATAAAATAAATTAATCGATTAATCAGTTTTCAGCTTTCCAAAGTTATACATAAAATTTTGATGGGGTTTTGTATTAAAGGACCAACTTGGTTACTATCAATGAAAATCATAGTACGAGAAATAGGATTTTTCTCAGCTTTCTAAAAACCTATATTGTTGTAAAAATTATTTTTTTTAAGAACAATTGATTTATAATAATTGTTATTAAAATAAAGAAATCTCGCTATTCGAAACCAAAAATTACTAATATTTTGTGTTTTGTTTCTGTGAAGAAGTAACGACGTAAATATCCTCTAGGACATCTATTGCTATCGTAAGACGTCTTAATTGTAATCTACCATCTTCAAATATTTGCCGACAAATAGTTAACGAATTTTAGAAAATGTCGATTGTTCGATTATTTACGCCAACAGAGGATTGACTTAAAGTACAATCTTGAATCGCCTGCTGTAAATTTACAGAAGAGACACTGTACATGTGTCCTTTTGAGACTCTTTTAATAAAATTTGAAAAATATATCTGGGATGGATAGAGACCTATCGGAGCAATATTTTTAAATTATTTTCGAAATATACAGGTGTCTCAAAATACACAGAACATATCAAAGTTGTGTTTTCTTATGGAATGTCTGTATATTATTACATTTCAGTTTCTACAAACAAAATAAGAAAGGATTTTATAGAGTTTACCTTACTTAAACGTAAAGGTTTTTGAGATAATTTGAATTTTATGAAAAAGTTGTTACAATTTTGCAGATTCATATCTCAGCAACAGCGTCTTTCTCCAAACTAAATTCGTACTGAAGTCTATCAAATGATCAGATTTTATATAAAACTTGTGAAAAATCCATTATCATATACATGATGTCCACAAAATAAGATTAAATAATGACATGTTTTGAACTGCAATAACTTGCTTAATTTAAATAAAACACCCTGTATTTTATATCAACAACAAATGTAAAATGTAATTATCTATCAAACAATACTGTAGTGTCCTATAGCTAAATGTTGAGGTTGTCATGAAAAATGCAAATTTTCATAATGAAGACTGATTTGTAATAATTTTAATATTTATAGTAAGCTATACAACTTTGACAGGTGAATATTATGTATTTGTAAGAAGCCTCAAAGGAAAGGAACACCAACTGCAGCGTCTATTTAACCAACAGAAAAACACCAAAAACTGCACCATTTTCGGAATTATTTAAGCTTATCTAAGAATCAATTAAGTTTAACGATGCGTGATAAGCAGATAGTATATATAAGCTTCCCGTTGTTTTTTTTTAGTGTCGGTATCGCTGATGATAACAGCTTAGCTGTTGAAACACGTGTCCAGTAAAGTTTTTGGTGCAGTTTTGGTGTTTTTCTGTTGGTTGTAAGAAACTTTTTAATTAACGAAAAAATTTTAATCCTTTAATTTTTATTTTTTAAATTCCTCCTTTTTTTTATTTCTTCTTTTTTTTTTTTTTTTTTTTTTTTTTCTTCGGACGAAGAACACCCCTCCTCCCCCCTTTTTTTAAAATTCCGTTTTTTGATTTTTCCCGTTGGTTTGAAGAAAACAAAACCTCCTTTCCCCCCCCTATTACACTTTTTTTTTTCCTTTTTTTTTCAAAAGACAAAAAAAAAAAAACTATTTTTTTTTTTTTTTTTTTTTTTTTATTTTTTTTTTTTTTTTTTTTTTTTTTTTTTTCAAATTTTTTCTTGTTACAAATAATTCTTTTTAATTTTTTTATGTTAATTAATTTTTTTTATTTTTTTTTTTTTTATTTTTTTTTTTCTATTTTTTTTTTTTTTTTTTTAAAATTTATTTTTAAATGTACACTCATGAAATTTAAAACTTGGACACCACAATTTCTGTAAACAAAAGTTTGCACATTGTGAAGCGGGCTTAAGGGTATCATTTACAATTCTAACAGCAGGTAGTCTCAGCAGGGGTTATCTTATAGAAGGACTGTAGAATGAATCATTACACTAAGCACGTTTTAGAAAATAGGTAATTTACGTTGCTTACTTAATTTTTTCTTTAAAGAATATATTTGAAGGTATCGCTAATTAAACACCATAGCTCGATTAATTATCGAATCAAAATTTTGTTTAGGAAATGTTTACAAAATAAAATTAGAAATAATTTTGATTTAAAAACGTCTACAAGCAATAACTTTTAAATTAAATCAAAAACTAAACATGGTTATTTGGGTTGACTGATTATTACTTATTTTTAAATAAATCTAACCTACTAATTATTGTAAGTTATTAAAAAAAATCATTAAACTCTCTATTCATAATATTTAGTCCTTACAAAATGTATATTTTATGACGTTTCATTTTTTCTGTAGTTAATATAAAAGTGAAAATAAAAACTAAGGCAATTCTTATTGTCAACGTATATATTTAGTTTTTGACAAGAATTTATTACATAATTATAATTAAGATACCAAGTTATAGTTTAAAATTAAATGAAAACTTTTTTTTAAATAAAGGTATTACTATATAAATAAATATAAGAAATCAATAATGGGTGTGACCTCCATTATTATTGATACATTCTTGGAGGCGTCTGCTCATTGACGCTATCAAGGTATCAATATAATTAATATTAATCGTTTCCATGCGGTATCAATGGCTGCAATTAGTGCATTACGGTTTACTGGTATAAAATTTGGCCCTTGTTGTCTTCGGATAACAGCAAGTATTCGAGCCCAAACATTTTCGATAATGTTAAAATCTGGGCTTTGCTGGCCAGGGTAACAGCTCCAAGTTATTTTCGTATCCAATTGCGCACAACCCGCGAAGTATGAATAGGGGCGTTGTCCTTTAACAACAAAAATACATTATGAAAATGTTAATTCAACAGATCCCGAATATTTTTGGAGAAAGTATAGTGAAATAAGAATACTTACTTGTTGGAAAATATAATCTTCGTCTGGATAAAACACTTCGACTGAAGGTTTCATAATAGTTTCCAAAATATCTAAATACGCAGCAGAATCAAGACGTCCATCGATAGCCCAACAAACTCCTGGACCCCGCGCGCTAACCCAACCCCACACATTCACAGAAAAATAACCACTTCGTTTTTTAGGACATACGTGATTATTTTCGTAACGAGTTCCTTCCATTCTAAAGACTTTTAGTGCTCTTTCCAAAGTGTGTTCAAGATTCCATTTTACTCGGTAATGCCATACGGTGCTTTTGGTATATCTAACATACGTGAAATTTCACGCACGCTACGGCCCGCAGCTAATTCCGAAACAATCCGCGCTTTCAAATCAGCACCGAGATGAGGTGGCATTTTCACAACACTTGAAATTTTAAACTAAAATGGAATTTACATTTCTTACTTTATTTATTGGTTCACACTACCCCTTCTCAAACAGTAGGTAATTGTTTATTTATTAGATACTTCTAATGACCAATGTAACAACCCTTACGATTAGAGCAATATGACTCAAAGGAAGTAAATTAAACAAGCAAGGATATTCTATTGTTATTGAAACTTATTCATAAAGTAAAAGCCATTTCCTTATAATGCTAATGGACAGGATTTTCTTTTAAATATTAAGATTTCAATAAAGGACTTTCGAAAATATCTAATTATAAATATTTACACTGCAATTGCGCTTTTCTTAGCAATAACATACACGTTCTTGGTTTTAAGTTGTCATAAATTTGATATGATATAAATTTGTGTTTCTAATATTACATCACAAACTAATCTTTATTCGTCAAAAAATTAGATTTATTTAAAAATAAGTAATAATCAGTCAACCCAAATAACCATGTTTAGTTTTTTGATTTAATTTAAAAGTTATTGCTTGTAGACGTTTTTTAAATCAAAATTATTTCTAATTTTATTTTGTAAACATTTCCTAAACAAAATTTTGATTCGATAATTAATCGAGCTATGGTGTTTAATTAGCGATACCTTCAAATATATTCTTTAAAGAAAAAAATTAAGTAAGCAACGTAAATTACCTATTTTCTAAAACGTGCTTAGTGTAATGATTCATTCTACAGTCCTTCTATAAGATAACCCCTGCTGAGACTACCTGCTGTTAGAATTGTAAATGATACCCTTAAGCCCGCTTCACAATGTGCAAACTTTTGTTTACAGAAATTGTGGTGTCCAAGTTGTAAATTTCATGAGTGTACACAATGCAAATCTTCTCCTTCTTACAAGTACATATTATTCACCTGTCAAACTTGTATAGCTTATAAATATTAAAATTGTTACAAATCAGTCTTCATTATGAAAATTTGCATTTTTCATGACAACCTGAACATTTAGCTATAGGACACTATAGTATTGTTTAATAGGTAATTACATTTTACATTTGTTGTTAATATAAAATACAGGGTGTTCCATTTAAAATAAGCAAGTTATTGCGGTTCAAAGCATGTCATTAATTAATCTTATTTTGTACACATCCTGTATATGATAGTGGATTTTTCACAAATTTTTCATAAAATCTGATCAATTCATAGACTCCAGTGCGAATTTAGTTTGGAAAAAGGCATTAGTTGCTGAGATATGAATCGGTAAAATTGTGACGACTTTTTAATAAAATACAAAATATCTCAAAAACTTTTAGGTTTAAGTATGGCAAACCTCTATAAAATCCATTCTTGTTTTGAACGTAAAAACTGAAAATGTATTAATATACAGGGCATTCCATGAAAAAACACTACTTTAATACGTTCTGTGTATTGTGGGACACCTGTATATTTTGAAAGTAATTTTATAATGTTTCACCTATAGGTCTCTATCAATCCCAGATATATTTTCCCAATTTTATTAAATAGTTTGGCTGTAATATTCCGTGTCGTATACCGTGAATAACCCTGTATACGCACATACATACTATTACGTATATCCTGGGAGGTCTTTTATTTCTTTTATTTTAAGGAAAAGTACTGTAAACCATATTGTACATATTTGTAAATGGCGCATTGGATAAACTATATTATATTGACGTATGCCAAAGTTACGATAATCAACGAATTTTTTTTCAAATAACATACCATGTATATTTTCTAATAGATCCTTGTGAGGCGTTTATTGTCCATACAACAACGTAAAAAAATATACAGTATATAATTTTTTGAGAAAATTAGCATGGAATGATTAGAACCTCCCTTATCTTATTTTACTATTACGATAAGCTTGCCGTAAATACAATTGAATATCTAAAGCTTTCCATTTTTAATTTTGTTGTTTTAAGTATTACTAAACTTAAGAAAACTTGAAATATAGATTTGGTTTTATTTAAGCTAGGTAAAAAACAACACATAATCATATCAATCTTTCAAAAGTTCAAAATGATCCCCATTAACATTCAAACAAAGCTAAATAAACCCTATTTATAAAGTCTCGGATGTATGCACAACATCACTTTTAGATTCAAATGTGCACACTCTTAACAAATTCTTGTCATTAATTCTTCCTCGTTATGTAATGTTAAAAATAAACTTTATTTTAAATATAGGGGTAAGGTCGGAATATCTACGAGGCAATTTAAACCATTCATTCCAGTTTCCTAAAAACCAAGGATAAATAACAAAAGTTGAACTAAAAGAAGTGCTGAAAAAAAATGAAGGGTGGGAAAGCTGAAGGAACGGACGGAACGCAAGCAAAACAATGGAAATATACAAGAAATAAGATGAGAGAAAGGATGAGATCAATACTAAGTAGGATATGGAGAGGGAACAATTACCTGAGAAGTGGAAGGAAGCAATAATATGTCCGATATATAAAGGGGGGGAGAGAAGGGAAGTACGGAATTACAGAGGAGTTAGTGTGAAAAATGCAAGGTACAGGGTCTACGCGTAGATATTAAAAGGAGGAGATATTTGCTTTGTTTCAAGATTTAAAAGCTTCGTTAAATAACGTGGATATAAAACAGAAGATCTGATAGAAGCACTGAAAGAGTTATATGATGAAACAAAGTGTCAAACAAAAACTGAAGAAAAAGTTGGGGAAATTTTTTTGACCAATAAGGGACTTACACAGAGATGTCCAGTAAGCCCTAGCTTATTCGCGCTATACATGGCAGATATGGTAGAGGTAATAAGAGGGAAAAAAGGGGGAAGAGTGGTAATAAGAAGAAAGAAAGTATGGGTTCTGGCATATGCGGACGATTTGGTGGTGCTGGTAAGTAAAGAAGAAGAAAAAAATAAGAGAAGCAATATAAGTAGTGAAGAAGTGTATAGAAGGAAAGAAAATGAAAGCGAATGTTGAAAAGACGAAAGTAATAGTGTTTCAAAAAAAAACAAGAAAGAAACAAAAGAGAAGAGAAAAAGTGATAGAAAGGGCGAACAAATGGAAATGTTTAGGATATACCATAAAATATAATAATAAAGATGAGGAACATATAAGAAAATTAGCAAAAAAGGTAACAAAGTTGTGGGGTGAGTGTGGAGAATAGAAGAGAGAGTGTTTGGGGCTAACATAAAAAAATGGCAATTTCAGAAACTAGTGATTAGTGTGTTCATGTACGGTGCGGATGTATGAGGATGGAAGGAGTGCGAAAAATTGGAAAAAGTATAAGAAAATTATTAGAGGTGGACGTTGGGGTTGGTAAAGGAAACACAGTCATATATAGTGGTGGAAGAAATAAAAATGGGAAAGATAAGAGTACAAACTGGTAAGATAGCAATAAGATATTAAGAAGAATTAGAGGAAAGGGAGGTAAATACAATTCTGAAGGAATGTTTGAAAGATGTGAAATAGCAGAGAATAAACTTAGGACAAGAAGTAAGAAGAGTAGGATATTTCAGAGAAGAACTAGAAAGAAGAAGAGGAGAAGACATAAGTATAGAAGACGACATCGTGAGAACGGATCAAGATACGCAAATTCAAGAAAGAAAAACAGAAATAAGGTAAGGAAAATATAACGAAGGATTATAGAAAGATTATGGTCGAGAAAGTACCGAAATATACAAGATGTTTCCTAAGCAATCTAAAATATTATGGTGGGCGCTTTATCTCTCAATTTTAAGACGAAAAGTTCTTATAAACATGTGTGATAAGTCTTGCCGTTAATGAGATACAGGGTGTTGAATTTTTTGAAATAAATGAGTTCCGACTGTAAGTGAAATTTATTTTTCTTTGTGACGCTACTGGTTTTTAGAAGTAATACAAAAGAACATGATTATTCTAAGTGGCCTTTGGAATAATGTTGACAAATCATGTGTCAAATATAAAAACCAACGCAAAAAACGAATAAGAAATTTTTATCATACGATTTTCTTTTGTTAAGCTAACAACGATATATGCGTTTATTAATGCTGAAATGGCTAATATGCACTTTTTGTATGGATTAGCAAATGGTAATGTCTTAGAGGCTAGACGCTTGTATGCTCAAGAGTTTAAAGACTAAAAATTTAAATAGATATTAACTAGAGGATGGAAAAAGAAAGTGCAGAATGTACGCGGGGAGAGTGATGACTTGCGGCATTTAATGGAAGAGTGTGAACACATCAGAAGGGAAGAAAAACAAGTAATATTAGGAGAAAAAGGAGAAGGAAAGGAATGGATGAGGGAAGTTTTAGAAAAAAGAAAATTTGTATGTGGACATTTTAAGTTCTGGAGTAGAGTCGTTTTAGAGAATTAACTTATCATTATTTTTCAGAGATGGTTTTCAGGCGGAGGGATATAGATTGAGTTAACAAGGAAACCGAACCGTTTGTAAGATCGTAAAATTAAAGAAACTAATAACCATATCAGATCAAAATTATTCGTTCGTTTGACAAAGTTATTTACGTCATCATGGTGAACTCATTTATTCTGAGATATCAACATCCATATAACATTTCTATAAATTTCGAAAAATAGCATGAACTTTTAGATTAAATTTATAAACTCCACGTTTTTGGGTAGAATGACAACATTTTCTCACACTAACTATCCCATGAATAAAATTAAGAAAGTCGTTGTCTTACAAAAATATATGTATGTTTGATTCTTGAAATAAACAGTTCAGCCAGGAAAAAATAGTTCAGGTTGAATGCAAAGAATGTTAAGCAATCATTTAAAAACACTAATAAAGAGATGAAAAATGAGATTGAAAGAAAACAACGAAAAAAATATGTTAAATTGATAACAATCAATAAAATTAAATAAATATTTTTTTACTTAGGTACAAGCTCACAGTTTTATAAATTCAATATTAAATTTACAAATGTTTAGTTTAGTTATCTATAATGAAAAATTTAAATTTGATAGCACACGTACGTCAGTATCTAATACATTTTGGAGTTTTTGTTTGTTGTACTATTAGAAGAGTGGGACAAAGAAAATAAAATTGCAATAATATTAAACATAATTTTTCTGCAACAACATAACTGTCCACTTAGAAGTATACAGGATAATTACATATCAATATTTTATAAATTATTTCATTAGGAGAAATGGAGAAAGCAGCTTCTTAACGACTTTAATTAAAAGAATACTATTAAAAACCTAATTAAAATATTGATATAGAAAGCTCTCTGTATGCGTAAGTGGCGTAATAAAATCGCGATTAAAAAATATATATAAACAGTTTTCACATAAAATGGACGGATATGTAATGAATTTTACAGTTTCTGCACTTGTAAATATTAATTTATTAATATTTATAAAAACATAACCAACGTAATTAACATATGAGTTTACAACCATACATACTTTTTTTGTTGAAACAAAGCAACATGATTGCACGCACATTAATTCTTAAGTGGTATGGAAAACAGTATCAACTTTATATATTAATATTATAACATTAATAATTTAATGACAAAAAATGTATAATTGCATATTGAATTTATTTGTACCCCGTAGCATTTAAAACATTAAAATCGATTTGAGCATGTGGTATATTCTGCCCTAAAAATTAATTATTAATTAAATGTCCAGTTCTTTAAAGAAAATTGGTACAAGGAGATTATCTAACAATATTTTCAACTCGATGAGTTCATCAGATTTAAATTCTTACTGACCATAAAGTGTCGTAAGAACTTTGTGCCTACCTGACAGAATCTGTCGTTTTCGTTTAAGTTTAGCATTATGCTACATAAAAATTAAATAATATATTAATAGTTGTTAACTTTCTTTTGTAAACATTCATAATTTAACGGACGAAGCTGTATTATAGCTTACTAATCTGAAGGACATCTGAAGATCAGCAATATTTTGTATTCTCTGTCCTGATTATCTGTTTTCCATTATTTTGTTTGCTGTTTCTTTAACCTACTATTCGTTATTGTCGTGACAGGCGCTTAAACCAGTCCATTATACGTCGTCATGCAATGGGTGTGCTGATATATTTTATGTTCTTATTTACCTTCTATAATGTTTACACACTTAATTAATATTATTACATATGAATACTATGGTGGTTAATGGTTGGCATGTTTAGGTTTTAGTGGTTTTTCTAAACCTTGAAGCAAATGCTTTGCCAAGGTGAACCAATCCACTATACAGGTTTATACTGATATTCTGGGGCACCATACATAACACTTACATCACAATACGATATTAAAAATATACCATACAAATAAATAAATAATAATATAACTTTATTTCTTAGTAAAAAATATAGATGAGGTCGCAGAAAAACTATACTAGCTATTACAAAGAATCGATAGTTGATTTGTAGCATATGGGATGTGTGCTGTATCATTTAAAAGGGTTCTGTAGAAGCACTTGTCATTTAGTCGTAGTCTAGGGCCATTGCAGAGCATTATAGTAGACGTCCTCAGAAAATGTTTTAAATAATGTTTTATGGGTGGGGATCCCAACGTATCTATTACTGGATGCCACAACGCTGATATGCTACCATTCTTGAGTATGTCGTAAAACTGGACGACTGGAAACACTCTTGGGACATCTCACTCTTTATCGAGAAAAAGCATTCAACATTACTTTTGAGTAGTCGATACGGGTTACAACCTCTAAAAAATTGAGTCTTTTCTAATCTGCAATGCAGTTGGTACAAGAAATGCAAATAAAGCGATTTTTAAACAATAATGGCCAGTTAAAAATATACGACAACAAAAACAAAACTATCAACAAATTTCTTCTAAAACTGATTTATTATTGTTATCAATGCATTTTTAACCGCAAAGTTGACAACTCGCCATGCATACCTTGCTGTCGGTGCTTTTGGCGTCGAACATCTCGACGTCAGGACAACTCGCCGTAGGGACAACTAGCCAACGGGAAAATTCACTGTGTAAATTTTGTTTTCGAAAACTAGTTTGAAATATTGCTACCTCGTTCTGTAACTCATCATCATATCATTTAAAAATAATACAGAATTTTTAATCAATCAAAATGTGTAATGAACCATTAGTAAATGACGTTGACGATTGTTGACAAAATTAAATTTATGTGACGTCAACTTCCCTACTAATTCTCCACCGTAATCTGCACTAAATTTTGATAAGCAACGGTATAAATTCGTTGTTCCTGGCCTAAAATGGTATTATTTCGCTCTAAGTTGAGCTAACTGAGGTTAAAAATATAAATTCTGTGTTGCATTCAGAGCTATTAATTAAGTCAAGTTACAATATGTAGGTCAGGAAAGTTGTCCACAAGTTTAGTCTTCTAATGCGGAAGTTGATGACCTGCTACTAGGTGCTCGTAGTAAGTATCACTTCATTTTTGCACTCCTTTTGTATGGTGCCATTTTGGCTCAGCACATTATGCCCTAAATTAAATCAGATTCTGTTGCATGCCAAGTTTCGTTAAAATCGAATACCGGATGTTATAGGTATCTTGTTCTCAAAACAAAAAATATATTTTGTTTAGTTATAAAAAAACATTTTTTTAAGTCAAGTTTTCCTGATGCCGACCAGTTTGGTCAAAGAAAAACTATAAACTTATTGAAATTTGGCGAAAACATAATATAAAATAATTTTAGATAAACTTTACTTGGGCTTGAAATAATAACACTATTCTGGACTTCCATTGTCTATATTTTATTTTAATAGAATAAACACAACGTTTCAATTGCTATTGAATTTGCAATCGTCTTCAGGTGAATACTAATAAACTTAAAGACTACTGTAACTTATATACTAATACAAAGTTAGTGAAGCGATCAAGTGTACAAAGTTAATGAAAGGGGACGTTACCGTAAACTAAGATTAGTCAGGCGTCAAATTAAGGGTTTCCACACATTGTTAATCTCTACGCTGGGTTGACTAAAGACATTCTTGTTGTTTTCGATAAACGCTGCTTCTTTAAATTTTCTCTTGTACCAGTGCTCTTCTCGGTGTATAATTCTTGCCTCCGACCATTTCATTTTGTGATGTTTTTCCCAGGAGTGTTGGGCAATGCCGGATTTCAAAGTCTCTCCTCTCTGCGTATGGGTTTTATGTTCCTTCAACCTGATATCTAAGGGTCTTTTAGTTTCCCTTACGTATGACTGGCCGCATTCACATAGAACTTTGTAGATGCAATTCTTTGAGTCACGACTGTTGTCTGGTCTAGTTTTGGAGATCATGCTACCAATAGTTCTTGATGATCTGAATACCGTGTTAATGTCATAATTTCTTCCTATCCGTTTTATTTTCTCAGATAATCCTTTGACATATGGAATGCTGAGTAGTGTTTTGGGTTTCTCTTCGGTCATGGCTGGTTGGTTCTTAGAGAGTTGTAGAGCAGTTTCTACCACTCGTTTCGGGTAACCATTTTGTTTAAGGTCTCTTCTGATGTTCTTGATTTCTTCTTGTAGTCCTACCTCTGTATTACATAGTCTGTGAGCTCTGTCGACTAAAGATTTAATAATCCCTTTCTTTGTTGTTCCACTGTGATTGAAGTCGTAATTCAGATATTGGCCGGTATGAGTTGGCTTTCTGTAAACTGATGTCACAATATCCTCATTGTTTCTTTTGCGAGGACGTCCAAGAATGGTAGTGAGTATTCCTTTCTTTCTCCATGGTGAATTTGATGGATGGCTTAATGTTGTTCAGGTGGTGTAGAAAAGGTCTAGCTGACGGTCGCTATGGTTCCAAATTATGAACGTATCGTCTACATATCTGAGCCATAATTTTGGTTTAAATCTCGCTTTTTCCAGTGCTTGGACCTCGAACCAGTTCATGTAGATGTTGGCGATTACCGATGAGAGAGACGAACCCATAGGAAGACCGTCGTCTTGTGCAAAGAATTCGTTCTTTAATTGGAAATATGAGTTCCTGAGGCAGCATTGTAGAAGTTCCATTATCCCCTTAACCGGTAGCAAAGTTCTATTATGTAATTCCTCGTCCTCTAGCAACTTCTTCTGAATAATTTCTAAAGATTCTTAAATATTCATTAAAATAAAATATAGACAATGGAAGTCCAGAATAGTGTTATTATTTTAAACATAACATTGTCTAAACCATTCAAATTTACTTGGGCTTGTCTTAATATCTCATATTCCAGTATTTCTTCTTTCTGAGTAATTGCTATGTTGTCTACCGAACGAAGAAGAGTAAACATCATCAATTTTAGACATTCTTAAGAATGTGTAAAGGTAGGTATCATTTTTTCACAGCTGTTGTTTTGGCAAGCGTTGGTTTCAGATTCGATTTTCATATCAGCTGGTTTTAGACCCCTCAGATCAGCGCAATCATCAATGCCTTGCTATTTGCAGATCCATCATCAATATTTAAAACGCTAAAATATGCACCTGTCAAAGTTGTATAGCTTATTACTTGATAAATACTAAAATTGTTACAAATCAGTCTTCATTATGAAAATTTGCATTTTTCATGACAACCCGAACATTTAGCTATAGGACACTATAGTATTGTTTGATAGGTAATTACATTTTACATTTGTTGTTAATATAAAATACAGGGTGTTTAATTTAAAATAAGCAAGTTATTGCGGTTCAAAACATGTCATTAATTAATCTTATTTTGTACACATCCTGTATATGATAGTGGATTTTTCACAAGTTTTACATAAAATCTGATCAATTCATGGACTCCTGCAAATTTATTTTGGAAAAAGGTATTAGTTGCTGAGATATGAATCGGTAAAATTGTAACGACTTTTTCATAAAATACAAAATATGTCAAACACTTTTAGGTTTAAGTAAGGCAAACCTCTATAAAATCCATTCTTATTTTGAAAATAGAAACTGAAAATGTATTAATATACAGGGCATTCCATAAGAAAAAACACAACTTTGATACGTTCTGTGTATTTTGGGACACCTGTATATTTTGAAAGTAATTTTAAAATATTTCTCCTATAGGTCTCTATCAATCCCAGATATATTTTCCCAACTTTATTAAATAGTTTGGCTGTAATATTCCGTGTCGTATACAGTGAATAACCTTGTATACAGACTACTGCATGAGAAGAACTTCAGCAACTTTGTTGGTAGACAGTGGTGCGGATTTAACAAGTGTCAAACGTCTCGGTGGTTGGAAGTCTAGAAACGTTGCCGAAGGCTACATAGAATCTTCAGCTCAAAGTAAAATGCAAAGTGCAGAACAAATTTTAAGGGACAATGGAAACAAAGCTACAGCGAGCACTGTCACTTGCTTCAACTTCAACAAAAACGAGGCTTCAACCAACAAGATTCCACTCAGCAATAATGAATTAGTGGTTACTATTAATTTAAATGTTAACATTAATAAATAAAATTAAAAATAAAAAAATATAAGTATTTTTTATTTTATTCCCAGTACCAGGTTATTAGTACTTTATTCCCGGTTGGGAGGAAAATTATCGTACGTACTACAACAATAAAGTTAATCAAGGTAGTACCTATAAGTAAAATGTGTGTTTTACGACATATCGTGTAAAACATTGACACGTATGAATAGTATAAACTAAGAAAAATGCCAACAGTTAATTGTAACGACATGTGCGTTTAAAGTGCATAGTATCTAAGCGATAGTTTAATGCTTGAAAACACATGTGTGTCGATAAGCCAAGTAAACCTTGTACAGAAGCATAACACGCAACGAAGGAACACCTGATGCAGCATTTGCTCTTATTATGAGCTCATCAGAGGTGTATACTTAAGTGCGGCATACAACTGTACAAGACGGCGGTTGGTCTTTTAAACTCTCGTGGAGCAATGAACATAAGTAAAATGTGTGTCTTACGACATCTCGTGTAAAACATTGACACGTATGAATAGTATAAACTAAGAAAAATTTTACTTATGTTCATTGCTCCACGAGAGTTTAAAAGACCAACCGCCGTCTTGTACAGTTGTATACCGCACTTAAGTATACACCTCTGATGAGCTCATAATAAGAGCGAAATGCTGCATCAGGTGTTCTTTCGTTGTGTGTTATGCTTCTGTACAAGTTTTACTTGGCTTTATCGACACACGTGTTTCAAGCATTAAAGCTATCACTTAGATAGCGGTATGCACTTTAAACGCACACATGTCGTTACAATTAACTGTTGGCATTTTTTGTAGTACCTATAGTTCACTTTCAGAAACTTAAAGTACATGTTGTAAAAATTAAAATTTTCCAAAATTTTAAGGGTGGAGCTCAAGCATCATATACTTTCTTTTGTTCAGTATGTTTATTATAATTATTTGATATGTCCTATCAGTTTTGCATCTTTTTTTTATCAAAAATATATAGTATATTATTAAAAAATTAAGAGGTCTCATTTTAATTGTGCGTTTTACTAAGAAAATACGAACGACTTTAAGATAAATAAGCAGAAGTTAAAGCAAAAATAGTGATGGTAACACATCTTTGTATACATTAATTTAGACAATGAATCCTTAAACGTGCCTCACATGTAAAGAAGGTAATGAGTATTTGCACAATTGCACTGTTGACTTTACATTATGATTCTGGCATCCGTTCGACTTCAAGATGTAAATAAATTCATTTGGCTTCTAATGCCTTTGATGTAGTTAATGTAACTACTTTAGATCATTGTTCATGATTCATAATGTACTTAATTTTGTTTTTTTTTTGCTTAGCTTTGCCAACATAATTTTGTTTCGATTGTAAGAAAACGGTTTAATAATCGATTGTGAACTTCAGTTTCACAACCCTTATGCTTAAATCTGTGGTAATAATAAAAGAATTAAGAGCGTCTGATAGTGATGATGTGGTTTCTTTACTTGTTACTGTTTCAATATCTATATGTCACCGATCAAAGCAATTTAAGTAATTGAAGCGTAGATAGTTAAAGTGGACATGGCCCTCAGTCCCACGGTGGGTCAAATATCAAATAATAGAAGGGTCACAATATGTACAAATATTGACCTCTTCGACGTGGATACATTCCCATAATTTGTTGTATCTACCTACGCGCAATTAGTTCAACTTTAAACTGAGTGTGCTCAATTGTTGGAAATACTGCGTCGTTTGCTTTAGTCATATTAGTACGTGTGTCGTTTACAAAATATAAAAATTTACTAAATTATTGTATGCGCAACTATCTTTAGTTTTCTTTACGACCGGCCCTAAAATTATCTACCAGCGACGAGAATAGACTAATATAAATTTCAACTACTTTTAATAACATTTTGTTGTCGTTTATGAATGTAGGTGTAAAAAATGCCCCATGTTGGCCTGCAGGTCAATTAGGCCAAATATTTGTTGACTCATGGCTTGTTGCTGTGTAGACCTGCTCTCATTCATGTTTTTAATCATACATCTTCCCTTGACCATTTATTATCCAATAAATTCATTAAAACCGTCAATTATTTTATGATGTTCTTTCTATAATAATTACGGTTGCTTATGAATGGATTATTTTCAATTAAGAGTTTTTTTAGACAACATGATAGAAAATAATTTGTAGGTGAGAACCAATAATTAGTACAATGAAAATTGATTTCAAATTCTCGGAAGAATTGTATCAGTATCCAATGTGTTGATGTGTGTCAAGTTTTAATTACTAACTACAATTCAATAAACGTGCACACGAATATTCGCAAGGCTCGAAAAAATAAACTAATTAGACATAGGTTTTTCCCATTTTAAATCAAACAATAATCAGAAATCTACTATAGTTCTTTAGCTACTTTGTTGACATAGCAACTAGATCGAGCAGTTGAGATTGTAGCTCCATTGTTTATTTCATCTTCAGTCTTCTTGCAGTAGAGATTGAAGAAATTTTTTTTCTTTTTGTTTACATGTTCTCTCGAGTTCAGTTTGCTAAATGTAGTTTTACGAGTGTCATGTATGCCTGTGTTTTTGATGTATTTGGCTGAGTATTGTTCTTATCCCGTTGTACACTATTTGCAAACACCACTATGTGAAACACCGTACATAAGTACTAACCAGAGCATATCAAACCCCACCTATACATGGACTGGGACCATCACAGGACCTTGTTGAAACAAAAAGTAAAAAAGCCAAAACCAGAAATTTTCAGTAAATCAAGAATAGGAAAGTAAGCACTCAAAATTGAATAGGAATCCTAACGTGTACTTTCGTATAAGAAAAAAAAAATTTTTTTTATTTTTTAGTTTCAAAGCTATTTGTGAATTAGTACTAAACCTGTTTTAGATTAAAAAATGATACAGTAGGCTGCGGTCACAAACTATTAAAAAAGTGGTGGAAACGTATATTTAAGACGCGTGAAAGATGATTTGGTGATAAGAATGCATCAAAGAGGCGTCCGGCAGGTTGAAATTGTGGAATTTTTTTAACACTTCTTAAAGTGTAGTTTCAAAAGCAGTTACCCGCTTTACACAAACAGGAAGAACTTCAAGAAGACCTGGCAGTGGTTTAGAACATGTAACTATGCTAAGAAAAGATCAATTTTTGATCATTCAAGCTAGGAGACGACCGTTTGCAACTGTTTGTCATCATTTGCAGACTCTTATCAATTTGACTGACATAAGAATATCTGACCAAACAATGAGAAACAAACTTGTCTATGAACTTAATTAAAGAACAAAGTATATGTTTGCTGTAGGTATTGTCTACCTGAATAAGATACATCAGCTTTATAAATTGGATACTTTAGTAGTTTTTTTGACTATTTTCTAGAGTTGCTATGTGGTTTTCTTGTGTGGGATACCATATTATCAAACAATATTCCAGTTTACTACGTACCAGTGTAATATATAAATTATTATGACATTGATATTATTAAATTGTTTACAATTTCAAATAAAGCCTAATGTTTTATGGTTGGTTGCGATAAGTTTTTAATATGTTTTGTAAATGACACTTTGTCATCAAATAGCACGCCAAGATCTTTTACTATTTCACATATTTTTAAAATGTGTGAATTAATAATGTATTGAAATGAAACTGTTTTTTTTCGAGTAAAGGTAAGTGTCCATTTGAGTTACTCTCGACAGTTACTCTCACCTGCGTGTGCATTTGAGAGTGGTTGTAAACATTTTAACTCTTGAAGATATCTTCTCACACTATCGGAGAGCTTACTATCAGAAAGTTCTCTCAAACCTGTGTTCATTGTTAAAAAATTGTCTATACGCGTCAGTACTTTGAAACTTTATGAAGATGGAGGTTAAAAAAATTCCAGCTGCAGTCATTGTTACATTACGGATTTTGACAACAGACAATTATACCTACAAAACTAATTTTTTACTTTTATTATATCACATTATTTTATAGGTGATTCATATAGTAGCCTGTAGTAGTACTTCTTGGTTTTCTAAATTATGTAATTTATGTTGTATTTTCCTTAACCAAGCAACAGAATTTTTTTGGAAAATTGTTTTACAATCTTATCGTTTATATTCCGATTACGGCACTCTTTGTATTTCGTATTCCTTTTTTGTCCAATCTTTTTTGGGTGACATTTTACTTGTTACTTCCCTCTCAGGGTTCGAAACACGTTCGTATTGTGACAGTAACTACCCAGAGTAGAATTTTAACCGTGTCCACTAGAGAGCAAGTCTCTACTTGCTTATTCTCCGATAACTAGCTGGTTCTCTCCGATAGTTACTCTCAAAAATGTGTCATTTTGAGAGAAATACTCTCAGCTGCTATCGAGAGTATTACTATCAAATAGATATTTAGCTTAGACATAGCGTTACATTTATTTGTATTTAATGTTAGGTAGTTTCGTTAGTACCATAAGTTTATATTATCTAGTTGTTACTGGAGAAATTGACAATCTTTGTAGAAATTTATTATATAATAAATTTTCAAGTCATCGGCAAAAGTAATTTTTCACATTGTCATAAGATCATTAATAAAAATTAAAAATAATAATAGGCCATAATTAGACCCTTGAAATATACCCGACATAGGTGTTAAATATGTAGACACATAATTATTATAAGTAACAAATTGTTTACAGTTTTGTAAATAAGACTTAAAAAAATATTGTAAATTTTCATTAAGACCAAAGTTCTGTAATTATGCAATTAGTATCTTATGAAATTCTATCAAATGCCTTTGGTATAAGGACATATAAATGCATGATAATACGAAAATGAGATTATCATGCCATTGGTCACATCCTACCCAGAGGAAACGAAATAGGAGGTGAAAATTTAATTACTAACAATGAAATCAATTGCTTACCGCTTACTCCATCTTCACTAGACCTCAACTCAATAAAACATGTTGCAGAGGAGGTTGGATAATAATATTCCTCAACCACGACTGTTAAGGAATTAAAGCTTATTCTTCATATTCTTTGGCAGGAAATTTTACAAGAGCATACTGATAATTGAAATGCCTAAGAGGTGTCAAGCTGTAATTATTGGTCGAGGAGGCTCAACTACCTATTAAATCAGTTTAAATTTAAAACAGAAAAAAAGTCTACTTTGTTATTAAAAATTGTTAAATTATTTAAATTAAAGTGTTCTGATTTTTTAAATTTTAATCACGTGTTTTGTTTTTTGTCTTTTAATTATGGTGTATGTTAAAAAATTCTTTTTCTGAAGTTAAACTGTTGTACAAGCAATATCACTATTCAGTTTTAAGTAGTTTCTTATCAATAGAAATAGGCATGGTGAATTCTCCAGAACATCCTAATAGGAAAGTACGGCCTAGACCAGTTATTTGATTAAAAAACAACTTCTAAGCTCTAGTTACCACCTAATACACGCAATGTAGAATATACATCATACACCATATTGTAAACATTAAGTCCACTAAAATTAGTTAATAGTTTCATTGAAAAACACGACTATCACTATAAAACTATGGGTAGCATCAAAGTCAAACTGCATGTAAATACAATGGAAAACTACAAATATTAAAGAAATCAAAGTTGTCAGATACACCTTTAGTTTACTGAAAGGGAGAAGCTACATAGTAGTAATCAGAGACTTCTACCACACAAAGCAGATTGATGAAATCAAGGAAGCCGTAATTAGCCTCGGACACATTCTTAAGAAGATATCTGCACACAAGATGAGCCAAACAAATGAACACAGAAATCTGTTTCTTGTAGAACTCTAATCAGATACAAATAGTAAAAAAATATTTGGCAGGCAATACTTCTTGAATACACAAAATCAAAAAAACAGTTGCACTTGTTACGGACACACCCGCAGAAAAAGACTTCAAACACACAAAATCAAACAATCATTACTGGGTACCCTGTAAAGAAAAACATTTACCTGGAAATATTGAACAAACGGTACCCTAACTTTAAAACAAGAAAGAGCATGCAGACGCAGCAGACTCTAACATTTACTCATCGATATCCCTCCTCTGTGAAGACAAAACTAAACAGAAACGAATGCCTCAACTTTCCAAAAGCACCAAAATGATGCAACCCAAAACCAAGTAAATTACCAAATAGAGTTGTTGCTAACCTCTGACAGAAACAAAAAGATGAGAAAAACAATTGAAACTCTTGTTAAAGATATTTTATCCTAAGACAGACCTCATCAGTTAATGGAGAAATATAATATATCACATTGGCACATCGTCCAGAATATGTATATAAATACAAACCAAATAAATATCATCATTTTAGAAGTTACCCTTACTGAACGTTTCCACCTTAGGATACCAGGATACTGTATTTACAAGAGTGAGCACCCGAATAAATGTCCAAGAGATTGTAGTAATTATTAGGCAAAACATAAAACATTGTGAATTCTCTAAAGATAGTAGAACGTACCTTCGAGCTATTACCATCTTAGTATTATCAAACAGGTTTATCTTGAAAGATGATTATTATGCGAACACCCACAGTGGGGATCTTGGTCAATCAACCTGCAAGCCGGCTGATTTGACTCAATTTCCTGATTGCTTTTTTCATTATCAAAGGTATTAGTCATGCAAGCATACGTCAATATAATTCTGACTTATGTAGCTCATCTAATATAGTTTAATACCTCATTTACAAATATATATAATTTATGGTAATGTTTCTTACAATTAAAAAAAATAAAAGGCTGCAAACTCCAAACTGAAACACTCGGTATAGTGTTCAAGTTTGTGAATGACAGTAGATCATGTTCACTTGGTGTCTTTTAAAGGACATACCAGGACCGATAGAATATTGATTTTGGCATGATCCATGTATAAAGGGTTACTTAAATTTAAATTGTTAAAGAAAGGATGACTTATTCTGTAATGTGAGTCTAAAGCAAAGTAGTTGCTGAGTACACTAAAGTGACAACAATGTCTGAGACGATAATTGAACTAGTATTGACTAACACTAAGTAGTGTGTGATATGATGGATATGAATAGAATATCTGATCATTCTATTGTACCAACGTAAGGGAGAGTTTACTGAAAATAGCGCAAGAAACAAATTTTTATTATGTTGAGGATGGAGAAAAGAATTACTTATTATATATTTTGTAACCTAACCCCAATTTGCAAATGTTTATTTATTATTTTATTCACGGCAAAAATGAAAAATTTTTGATTGCACCATGAATGTGTATTAATAGTACTACAAGTAATATTCTATAATTAAATATTTTAGATGGAAACGTTTGTGTTAATTACGAATTGAATTTACAAATATTTCGAACTTCAAATCCGAGAGAACTGAAAAGGTAGGTATAGTGATAAAGATAATGGTTATTTTTGAATTTTGCCTTATTACAAAACCAAAAGAAGTTCAAAAACACTTTTTTCGTGGGAACTAAAGATAACAAGTTGCTACTTTGTAGTAAATATGTTTTTTAAGCGACTTACCGCTGGGGGTATATTTTACTTCATACAAAAATTCATTTAAAAGTTGACATTCGCCTGGGAAAGCATACAATTTGTTAAAATTTTTAAGTGTGGAGAAAAGCTGTTTAAATGTTGCTTTATGATAATTGCGTTTATTTTGTAGAAAAGAATACAAGGATACAATAAAACTAAAAGTAACATTGTTGTAGTAACATTAAAAAAGTACACGCACACACACACCCACACACACACACACACACACACACACACACACACACACACACACACACACACACACACACACACACACATGAATTAAATAAATAATAAGTAGTTAAATAATCGCGTCGCAAGAAACTAAACCTCTAGGAGAAGTTCATATCATGTCCAAAACAACACGGCGCCAAAAAGTCAAGCAACCACCAGTAAAACAAAATTGGGTAAAAACTAGTTTATCACCGTAGTTAGAAAAGAAATTACTTCAGTAGTTGCTTGTAATGGATCAGAATTTGTTTGGTCTGACAAGAAGGAATGTCCGATTTATGGTATTTCAATTTGGTAAGCGTAAAAATATACTACATCCGTTCTCCATTTGGCGCGAGTCTCCGGAAAAAGACACACTGATCTTCAGAAGGTATCACAAAAAAAAGGATTGGGTCTAGAAAGAATAGTAATAGAGTAAGTCACAATTTTCATGAAAGTGTGTTAGCATCGTGAAGGTGGCTCCCGAGCACTGATAATCACAAGCGATAAAAAATGGTTTTATCCTTAAGTAATACACAATACAAAAAATTTTGAGGAAAAATTTAAGCTACCTTAATTTTTGTACGTAAAATACAATATTTTTTGGTTTTCATAAAATATTTATTGTTTCTCTTAACTTATACCCTATATATGTATATACCGTGTGCCTGAAGCATTATGTTTAGCATGGGGAATTTGACAAGTCCCATTTAAATGTCCCCAAAGTGTTTTAAGGATATTTCCACTAGCAGAACAATTTACAAAGTCTACTACAAAACGTTTTGCGTAAAAATTTCTAAAATTTAACCAAACATATTAAAAATATTTGAAACAATATTTAACAATATTTCAAAATGTACGAGAGTTCAAACCTCAGTCCGATTTCTTTTTTTAGTTTGTATATTATTTTAAAGAACGTTTATTAGAATATTCACGTTTTGAAACATTTAAATTAATATTGTTTAATAATAGGAAGTGCGCATAAGTAATTACGCATGCGCAGAAGAAACTTACGTAATTTAGCGTTTGATTTTACAATATATAAAAAAAGTAAAACTTGTAATTATTTCTCTTCACCAATGGAAATTAATCGCTGTTCTTGAAAATAATAATACACCTAAAAAAATAAAAATAGACTGGGATTTGAACCCTTGCACGTTTTGAAATATTATTAAATATTTTTTGAAATATTTTTAATATGCTTTGTTAAATTTTAGAAATTATTACGCAAAACGTTTTCTACTAACATTGTTAAGTGTTGTGATAGTGAAAATTTGCTAAAAACACTTTGGAAACATATAAATCAGACTTTTCAAATTCCCCAAGTTAAACAGAATGCTTCAGATTATCCGGAACACATGGTGTATACTATATCATTTAAAAGCTAATTAATTATACTAAAAATCCCTAAAAAAGACATATAGGGTGATCTATTTAAAAATATTGAGATATTGCGGGGTTTGCATTTTCCTTCGCCATGTATTGATAAAGTTCCCGACAATAAATAGTACACTCATGAAATTTAAAACTTGGACACCACAATTTCTGTAAACAAAAGTTTGCACATTGTGAAGCGGGCTTAAGGGTATCATTTACAATTCTAACAGCAGGTAGTCTCAGCAGGGGTTATCTTATAGAAGGACTGTAGAATGAATCATTACACTAAGCACGTTTTAGAAAATAGGTAATTTACGTTGCTTACTTAATTTTTTCTTTAAAGAATATATTTGAAGGTATCGCTAATTAAACACCATAGCTCGATTAATTATCGAATCAAAATTTTGTTTAGGAAATGTTTACAAAATAAAATTAGAAATAATTTTGATTTAAAAACGTCTACAAGCAATAACTTTTAAATTAAATCAAAAACTAAACATGGTTATTTGGGTTGACTGATTATTACTTATTTTTAAATAAATCTAACCTACTAATTATTGTAAGTTATTAAAAAAATCATTAAACTCTCTATTCATAATATTTAGTCCTTACAAAATGTATATTTTATGACGTTTCATTTTTTTCTGTAGTTAATATAAAAGTGAAAATAAAAACTAAGGCAATTCTTATTGTCAACGTATATATTTAGTTTTTGACAAGAATTTATTACATAATTATAATTAAGATACCAAGTTATAGTTTAAAATTAAATGAAAACGTTTTTTTTAAATAAAGGTATTACTATATAAATAAATATAAGAAATCAATAATGGGTGTGACCTCCATTATTATTGATACATTCTTGGAGGCGTCTGCTCATTGACGCTATCAAGGTATCAATATAATTAATATTAATCGTTTCCCATGCGGTATCAATGGCTGCAATTAGTGCATTACGGTTTACTGGTATAAAATTTGGCCCTTGTTGTCTTCGGATAACAGCAAGTATTCGAGCCCAAACATTTTCGATAATGTTAAAATCTGGGCTTTTTGCTGGCCAGGGTAACAGCTCCAAGTTATTTGCTTGTATCCAGTTGCGCACAACCTGCGAAGTATAGGGTCATCATATCCCGATAGTTAATTATCGAATGTTCCAAGAAAATATGTGTAAATAGTAAATGGAATCTACTAACGTAACGTTAAGTCGTTAATTATAGTTACATAACTCTCCTTTCATAAGATATAGTTCATATTAATATGCTTATTGTAAAGCTTCGTACACACCTGAACAACAAACCGAGGAACAAACAGAACAACGAACCGAACGGCAATCGGAACATTAATTTGGACGGTGCTACGTACGAATTTTAGAACAGATTCGCAAGTCCTGATTGTTCCACGAACGGTTTGCGGCGTTCCCGCAACTTGTCGGTTTTTTCTCCGACATCAAAGAAAATGCGCGCGAATGCGTTTGCAGGTTTGGACGAATCTAAACAAAACGGCGAACAAACTTATGCGGAGAATTAAATTATTTATTTTTGTCCTCCCTTTTGTGGGTTTGTTGTGTTTTAGGTAATATTATGGAGTTGACAGAAGAAAAATGTTTTAAATTAATCAGTGTTTAAGAATGCAAGAAAAAATGATGTCCCTATTAGCATCATTTGGGCGGGAAATTTCCAAAATAAAAAAGCGAAGTAAATTATAATTTTTACTCTTCTTTGTGCGTAAAAATTTGGTTGGCACTATCTTCTTGTTTTCCGCAATTTTCTCTTCTCAATAATAAATATATATGAACTGAAAACTACTGAAAATAATTATGGGAACAGCACAAACGTTCCGTTTGTTGTTCGGATTGTGGAAATCATAAAAGATCGTTTGTCGTTCTGTTTGACTTTCGGTTCGTTGTTATGTTTGTTGCTCGGTTTGTTGTTCAGGTGTGTACGAAGCTTTACAACTTAAGCAACAATTTTTGGCGAATAAAGATTAGTTTGTGATGTAATATTAGAAACACAAATTTATATCATATCAAATTTATGACAACTTAAAACCAAGAACGTGTATGTTATTGCTAAGAAATTATTAAGGAAAAAGCGCAATTGCAGTGTAAATATTTATAATTAGATATTTTCGAAAGTTTATAAGTCCTCTATTGTAATCTTAATACTTAAAAGAAAATCCTGTCCATTAGCATTATAAGGAAATGGCTTTTACTTTATGAATAAGTTTCAATAACAATAGAATATCCTTGCTTGTTTAATTTACTTCCTTTGAGTCATATTGCTCTAAGGGTTGTTACATTGGTCATTAGAAGTATGTAATAAATAAACAATTACCTACTGTTTGAGAAGGGGTAGTGTGAACCAATAAATAAAGTAAGAAATGTAAATTCCATTTTAGTTTAAAATTTCAAGTGTTGTGAAAATGCCACCTCATCTCGGTGCTGATTTGAAAGCGCGGATTGTTTCGGAATTAGCGGCGGGCCGTAGCGTGCGTGAAATTTCACGTATGTTAGATATACCAAAAAGCACCGTAGGGCATTACCGAGTAAAATGGAATCTTGAACACACTTGGAAAGAGCCATCGGAAGTGGTAGACCTAAAGTATCTACACGTGCTCAAGATCTCGAGTTGTTTCATTACGTAACAGAACAACCATTTGCTACATACTCAGGGCTATAGCAGATACACATTTTCCCGGATGCCGTATAACTGCACAAAAAGATTAAAGGAGATGGGAATAAAGAAGTATAATGCTGCTGCGAAAGAAGTTCTCAGTGACGAAAATATGAGACGTCGTCTGGAATTTGCAAGGCGATATGTGAACGAACCTTTGGAATTTTGGAATCGAGTGATTTTTAGCGACGAAAAAACGTTCAATAGCCGCAACGATGGACCACTAAAAGTTTTTAGAATGGAAGGAACTCGTTACGAAAATAATCACATATGTCCTAAAAACGAAGTGGTTATTTTTCTGTGAATGTGTGGGGTTGGGTTAGCGCGCGGGGTCCAGGAGTTTGTTGGGCTATCGATGGACGTCTTGATTCTGCTGCGTATTTAGATATTTTGAAACTATTATGAAACCTTCAGTCGAAGTGTTTTATCCAGACGAAGATTATATTTTCCAACAAGTAAGTATTCTTATTTCACTATACTTTCTCCAAAAAATAGTTCGGGATCTGTTGAATTAACATTTTCATAATGTATTTTTGTTGTTAAAGGACAACGCCCCTATTCATACTTCGCGGGTTGTGCGCAATTGGATACGAGAAAATAACTTGGAGCTGTTACCCTGGCCAGCAAAAGCCCAGATTTTAACATTATCGAAAATGTTTGGGCTCGAATACTTGCTGTTATCCGAAGACAACAAGGGCCAAATTTTATACCAGTAAACCGTAATGCACTAATTGCAGCCATTGATACCGCATGGGAAACGATTAATATTAATTATATTGATACCTTGATAGCGTCAATGAGCAGACGCCTCCAAGAATGTATCAATAATAATGGAGGTCACACCCATTATTGATTTCTTATATTTATTTATATAGTAATACCTTTATTTAAAAAAAAAGTTTTCATTTAATTTTAAACTATAACTTGGTATCTTAATTATAATTATGTAATAAATTCTTGTCAAAAACTAAATATATACGTTGACAATAAGAATTGCCTTAGTTTTTATTTTCACTTTTTATATTAACTACAGAAAAAATGAAACGTCATAAAATATACATTTTGTAAGGACTAAATATTATGAATAGAGAGTTTAATGATTTTTTTAATAACTTACAATAATTAGTAGGTTAGATTTATTTAAAAATAAGTAATAATCAGTCAACCCAAATAACCATGTTTAGTTTTTGATTTAATTTAAAAGTTATTGCTTGTAGACGTTTTTAAATCAAAATTATTTCTAATTTTATTTTGTAAACATTTCCTAAACAAAATTTTGATTCGATAATTAATCGAGCTATGGTGTTTAATTAGCGATACCTTCAAATATATTCTTTAAAGAAAAAATTAAGTAAGCAACGTAAATTACCTATTTTCTAAAACGTGCTTAGTGTAATGATTCATTCTACAGTCCTTCTATAAGATAACCCCTGCTGAGACTACCTGCTGTTAGAATTGTAAATGATACCCTTAAGCCCGCTTCACAATGTGCAAACTTTTGTTTACAGAAATTGTGGTGTCCAAGTTTTAAATTTCATGAGTGTACATTACATACAAGGTTCAAAGGATGCCCTTTTTGCCGGGTTTTTTATACTTTTTTTTTCACAATTAGCTAAATAAAAAAAAAAAAAATTAAACTAATTTTAAATTTTTTTTCGACAAAATACTAATATTTAGAAGGCAATGCACGATTGTCAAAAAAACATTATATAAAATTTGCATTTGCTTAGCACAAATCAAGTACTTTTAGATGTGTAAGCTTTTATAGTTTGGTATAAAAATAGTTCCCCTACAACCGTTAGAATGCTGCAGTAGTACTGTTAGTGAGTAACGTAAAATTCTCTGTTACCGATCATCGCGTAATTTTTAAATATTGACATTTAGTTAGTTAGTGTAACCTACAAAAACAGTTTTGAACTGTCAAATGTCAGCAATTGTAGCGGAAGTATTTTCATAAACCTGTAGTTTATAGGACAGTGGCGCCATGATAGTTTGGAAAGTGGCTACTTTTGGACCGATTGTTAGTCATTACTGACTCGTGTTTTTATCTTTTCGCAATGTATCCCTGAAATCTCTCACTTTCCAACTTTTACAAGGTTCAAAAACCAGTATGTTACTAACTAATTGTGAATAAAATTAAGTATATAGTAGAATCGGGCGTAGAATATTGACAAGACACAATGGTAAGTAGCTTCTTCTTAATTGTTCTAATTGCAAAATTACAGTCACAAGTTTTGGAGTTACTGCTTTGACGTTTTCCAACCAGTTAGGCGTGCGTCCAAGATTATACCTAGAAACTTGACGGTATGGTTGCTGTAAGATCGTGATGAAAACTCTACCGATTGTGTCTTCGGTGGATTACTACTACGTAATTTGTATTAAACCAGTCAGTGCTTATTTTTAGGACATCATTAATAGAAAGGATGCATCGACAGCAAAGAGTAGGTAAACAGGTTTGATAAAGAAGGTCGTTTATAAATATTAGGAACAAAACAGGGCAAAGAATGGATCCTTGAGGTACTACTGACTTCACTAACATTTTATCGGAAACACGCCCATTCCAGCATACTACTCGATACCAATCAGATAGGCAGCTTTTAAGGATGTGGTGTTCCCCTAATTCCATAAAATTCAGCTTTCCCAACTAAGATATCATGTGGCACAAGTGTCAAAAGCTTTTGACAAATCGCACAAGACTGTTTCAGTAAATTTTCACCGATCAAGACAGAACGCCACTGCCTGAACCAGCTGTAAAACAGCTGAAGTAGTTGATGTTTGTTGTTTGTATCCGTGCCAAAGGAGGTTTTGTATCTCTAAAAATTGAAATACTTTAGTTTTTATTGCCCTTTCCCATAGTTTTGAGAAAACAGGTAAAATAGCTATAGCTCTGTAGCTGTTGCAATCGTTGTTAACTTTTTTTTGGAGACGGTACGATATTATTTTTGTCATTTTTAGTTCAGTTGGGAAAATTCCCGTTGAAAAGCTCTTGTTCACCAAGTAGGTTAGAGGACCAGTCAAAGCATCACTTACTTTGTCTTAACGTTTTTGTTGTTGTTTTTGTTTACAAAAATCAGTTGGGGTTAGTTTGCCAGCATAAAATTTTGTCTTCTTAGCAGCTTTTTTTTCCGAATTTATCACACTCTATATGGCCTTAGGTGTATTGGAATTTTGAGTGATTTTTTTTCGTATTGTTAAATGACGATATAGTTCTCATATGAATTCAAAACGAAAGGAGTAAACGATACATTTCAGCATCGATTGTGGACAAATTTTTCTTATGCAAATTAACTGTTGGAATGAGAAGCTAAACAAATAAAAAAAGAAAATAGTAAATATCATAAAAAAGTATCTGTATAGACTGAACTGAATTTTATTAACTCCTTTTCTATTTTGGCATTTTGCTTTCAATTACCCATCCATATAACCTACTTTTTCCGTAAACGGTTTTCAATTTCGCTAGCACTTACAGTTACATTTTAATAACTAAGAACAAAAAAGGTTATTTTTCTCCGGTTCCTAAATCATATTTTATATTTACACCTGCAAACATATTTATAAATCGGCAAGTGTTAAAAACAACCGGTTCTCACTGATATGTTTTGAAAGCGTGTACTTAAAAAAAATGCCAGAAACGTCAAAATTGTCCTTTTCCCAAATTTTTAAAGTAAAATGTACATACCTATCTTGACAAAATGTGGTTCATATTGAAGACAATAATGTTACAACTAATATCGTATCAATAAACGAAGTACATCAGATAAACAGTTCAACTTAGATCTAATAGGTCTTGATGTATCTACATGGTCGGATGAATATCGGATGGGTTAAAACGTCTTTAGAAAGCGGCGATATAAAAGAATGCAATGCTCACTTCAATCCTAACAAATTTTTTTTATATAAAAACACATCGACAAAAAAGATTTTAAGTAGCGGTCGACAGATGAATGAAAATAACAAGCAGCGAGGTTCTTAACTCCATTAAGGCTTTTGTAATTCTCGGTTAGATTCTGACACATTGCTTTGCAGGTTATATTATTGTGTTTAATTCACCCGCTTATCGTTTTTATTTTATATACGATCTATACAATCTTTTAATATGTGTTTAAATTCCACTTTCTAAAATATCACATTCGGACATCTGTATTAACCCGATACCATTACACGTTACCTCATTGTGTTGTACATAATGGCGGTACCTTTTTATGCTTAACAATAATCTAATGTGTAAAACATTTAAGTGCTTTATAATAACCATTTTTCTTTAAGTGAATTATTCTCAAAAAATTGGCGACCTTAATTTCTTTTTATTCAACAAACAATTGCCAGGATGGAAGTCCTTAGTGAACTCGGCGATTTCGAGGGTTTGTTTTGTTCGTATGGCTCGATTGTGCAAGTAATTGTTGCAACATCAATCTCAATTAAAATTATTTTTTTGACAAACTTTATTTGATTATGTAATTACTTCACGCTTTTAATTTGTCAGGTTATATATTCTTTACCTCAATGGCGGCGGCACGTCACGTTGATTGTTAAGCAAGATTTGAGAAAGAATTACAATGAAATAAAATCCCATTTATTAAATTATAATTAAAAATTATATTATTTTTAATTCCATACTAAATAGTACAAACGATTTAATTTTCCATAAAATGAAGAAACTGTTATAGTACCTTGAATTATAATTAAGCCATCGGAGATGTAACAAAGATTCGGCAAATGCGCGATTAACAAACTTAATCCGTTTAAAGATGATGTTGTTAATTTAAACAAATTAATCGTTTCAAGCAATTATATACCTGCTGTACACCTAAAACATGGGAAATTATTACTAAAAATATTTCTGCAGTAACCCCACGTTGGGCACCAGAATTCTATCACTAAAAATATTTCTGAATTGGTAACAAAATATGCATTTTACAATTCCTACACATAACTAGAATTACTACCTTTCGATAGTTATGAGGAGGGGATAAAGTCACATTATGTTTGTCCTCCGATAACATAGATTACTCTCTAAAGAAGCAATTTTTGGAACGATTCTAGGTAGATGGTAGACTATCTCGACAAACGCGAACTAATTTCGCTAAACTAGATATTTCCTGAAGAACAATTTGGCTTTGCAAATATAGCAACAAACTGCGTTTGATCACGACTAGTCAGTATTTACTCCAATCAATAATTATCTAAACAATTAAAGAGGAAAACTACTACTGGCTCGTCAATACATTGAGTTGGATTTTGAATCTTATTCATTAGGGAAAACTTATTATCTCCAGTAAAAAGATATCTTTAATTGCTTTTCTTCTCAATCTTGAAGTGTTTGTTTTATCAATCTATTCCACAGAAGAGCTGAATTTCTCAAAAATTCTGACGATCCCAAAAACAATTGATTTTTTCTTCAAGCGACAATAAAACGGCGTATTATTGAACTACTGGCAGACGTTAAAACGCTTTTTACTGTCTAAACATTAAAAGCAACAGTTCTTTTGTTTTCACAACTATTTAGAGGTTGGTACCTCGGTTATGTTATATTATGAATGTAACAGTAAAGTACCAACTTGATTCGTTGAGAATAAAACGTCACTATAACACTCGAGAATCTCGAAAATTTGAAAATAACCACATGAAAACTAGCAATAAACGCTTGAAGAAAAAATAATATATTTCACTTGAAGTTAAAAAATATAATTGTTTTGTAATTTGCTGGCGAGTTAACTCGCCAGCACACTTTTAAGCTCAACAATTATATTGTTTAACTCCTAGTAAAATAATCTACTATTTCTAAACATCTCGTACTTCACGCAATTTTTCAAAAAAAAGCTGGAATGACTTGAATCCCCGTAAAAAAATGTTCCATTTATTGATCGCAACAAAATTCTTCACGTAGTTACTATGCATACTTGGTATGCACATTATTTTCTTCAGCATCCACCTTTAATTCTCGATCTAGCAAGTTTTGAGATGATCAAGGGGTTTTAAGGGTGGAATGCTTTGTTCATTATTAAAGTAAATAGGAACAGTTAAAAAGGAAATACAAAAAAAATACAATATAATAAGACTTCACTTCACGGAAGAGCCAATAACAGCAACGACAAAAAGAATAAAAAGTGGTAAAGTTCCTGAACAGACGTATCTGTAATGTCAAAAGTCAAAATCATGGTAAGTAAATGCAATAATAAACTAAAAACTGCATTTAACAATAAACTACAAGACCAAAGTTAATAACCTCCATAAAAAAGAGAAAAGGCGATTATAATACCTAGATCACAAAAAGATGACAGGAAAACAAAAATCTATACACCAATATGCTTTTCGAGACGGTAATAAAAAATAGAATGCTAGAAAAAGTTTAAAGGCATCGGTTTTCGGAAATAAAAGAGGACAAAAGATGTTCCAACCAAAGTTATACTACTGAAAGATACTTTCTAGAACAGCAGTGTGGTGACGTAGGATATAGAGAAGCTATTGTGACGGCTTCGTGAATCCTAATCAAGGAAAAATTAGAGAAATTGGAAATACCAAAACATCTTGGAATTATTTTAAACGGTGAGCCACATATGAAGTTTCATTGGCAAAATAAGGACATTGATACGTCCATGGTTTAGTATTGAGACCGAATTTGTAAAATAGACTCAAAGTTTTGAAAAACACTAAAATTTTGGAATACGCTCACAGAAGGAAGCTCCCTCTTCCTTTGGTCAATATGTTCCCTCACTGCATGAGAAATAATAAACTTAAACCTTGCTCTACGATCAACAAAATCGGTTGTTATAAAAAGATCGAGAAATAGAGATTAATCAAAATTTACACACGGTTTTTTTAATTTACGTTTTAGTCTTGATAAAGCCCTCACAGGTTTGGCCAAAACGTCGGCCTTTTAAGTAGTCTGAGACCATTATTTTCAACCCCACCTCTACCTGGAAGATTAATAACTTTAAATTATAAACTTAATTGGAGGGAAAAAAATACTATCAATTGTTAATTAATAATAAAAGAAATCAAATTATTAGGGATTATTTCAAATGACAAGGTAACTTTGGAATACACATAAAACATCGAAGAGTGGATCAATTTTAAACATACGAAGATTGGTTACCTCATAGCGCATTATAAGATGACACGGTCATTCGATGCATACACCAAGAAAATTAAAAAAACAAGGCCAGAAGAATGGATATACTGCAGAGGAATAGATAGTCCACATAATACAATATGGGATAGTCAAATATGTAATGAAGATATTCCAGCAATCGTGCAGGACAAATAAATGGTTTATTAAAATTGTAAAAAGCAAGAACATATGAGACATCACTGCATAAAAGTATGCCAAGAAAGTAAAAATGAAGCAAAAACTAAAACGCTTATGTATTACAAGAACTATCAGTGATTTGGAAGAAAAAGTTGTCCAAAAAAACTGCATACCATCTAAATTAAAAACTCAGTTCAATTTTCTGGATATTCAATCAGGGAAGCTGAATAAATTAAATGGGCAAATACTCAAGTAAGATTCCAGAAGAGGAGCTGGACGAAAAAATGACAAAAGTCAAAGAAAATTATAAAAATAAAGTTGAAATGTGAAGATTATTTTAATCATATTATTGCATTAACAACTCGGCAGTTGTCTCTTGGCGTGAGTGTGTCAGGTGAAAGAAGTCTCGAAGTCAAATCAAGTATTGAGTTGAAGAAGTTCAATGTTGAATTGAAGGAGGGGTTTAGATTTTGGGTTCAAATTGGAAACGATTTATGAAGATTCACCAGAGTGACAAACTGCAATATATAGTGCAGTTACTGGTGCCAGGAACTCGTAACGAAGGAATTGCTGGAGAGTTATACGAGTGTAAACTATTCAAAAGTGATAAAAACCTTAAAGTCTAGGTTTGGAAATGAGAAACTTCTCATGCTGATGTATGCTTGAGAACTTTTAAGGTTAGTAACAGAAAACAATGTGAACTCCAGTGGAAAAGTAAAATTGCATCAAATGTTTGATAAACTGTAGTCATCTTCGTGCACTAGATTTATTAGGAGTGACGACGGAAAAGAGTGGCATATTTTTGTATCCGACGGTAAAGTCTAGTGTGCCTAAAAACTTATTAGTGGCTTGGCAGACGCCAATCTTATTATTTAAGAGATGAAACCAAAGAAGGTCCTCCTTAGAATGAGCTCAATTTTTCAATAGATTTTCTTAAACAAAAAGTTGAATGTGAAGAACGGAGGAAGTCGAACGGATTGGATTATGAGGAAGAGCTTCCAACAGCGTTTAGATTGAAGGTGGGTCAAAGTTTGTTGTGGATTTTTTTTAAAACCCACGAGAGTCAATTGTGTATTAAGGCTTAAACCATATCCAAGGATAAGAAACAGAATAGATTTAAGAAAACAAGGTGCTGTTTTATGTGTTTAAAACCGGAACGCGTTACAAGAGAGTTCAAGTCAGCTGCATAATTTGTGGACGAAAACATACATGGAAGAATTTCAGTCATCAGCTACTTCGAATTTGTCAACTTTTAATAACGTGATACTCCAAACTTTATTGGTTACTCTTGTGGGCACAACAAATGAAAGAGAGAAAGCAAGAGCAATCATTGACAGCGGGTCACAGAGTTTGTATGTAAGAAATTGGTTTTATTAAAAAAAAAATCTTTGCCATGTCTTATTTGGGTGTACACGTGAGTTTAAAGGCCATAAAAAGTTTCCCAAGCATTCCCCAAGTGTAGTTTAGGCCGTGGATGTCAGAGTTGAAACGGAAAAAAATATTTTTGAGTGATTTAGGAAAAAACTCGCCAGAGATTGAAATATTAATTGGAGCCGATTCCTATACTAAAATATTGACTAGAAATTCTATTACACTTTCAAACGGCTTAACAGCAATAGAAATAAAACTTGGTTAGACAGTAATGGGTAAAGTGGGTAAATCAAATTGTAACACTGCGTCTATGGCTGTAACGAGTCTCAGTGTGATTGACTTGTCGAGTTTCAAAGCTATCGGGATAGAGCATCCAGATAAAAATAAATCCAATACGGAACAGTAAAATTGATTGTATTCCAAAATTTTTGTCAAATTTTTCAACTGCCAAGAAAATATTGAAATTTACCACCTTTAAGTTGTTGTAAAAGGTATTTTAAAAAATATGATGAGATGTGTGTGAATTGGAAAAAGGAAGGAATTATTGAACAAGTTTTATTGGATGAATTAGACGTCTCTTCCCGGCCAGAGCGGCAGTTAGTTCCACTGCTAATAGCAACCGGTTGTGTACCAAAAAAAGCAACGTTAGCGTCAAGAAGTAGCAGGTAAAAGTCTAAGTTTTCTCATCTTTAAATAAAAAGATTTTATTTTTAAAAACAATAATATCAATTGAACAAACTGGGCAGTATGTATTCGGCTGGTGGTTTCTACGGTGTAATTTTTCTTATAAAAAAAACAAAAGTCCATTCACTGTTCTGTGATTGAGTTGTGTCATACTTGAACAATGAATACAATGATTCCGAACACGATTGCAACAATGACAAAGTTGCCGAAGAAGATATACCTACTTACGAACAAATCTTCAAAATGTTGAATAGTTGATGGGTGAAGAAAAATGTTGGAACTTTTGGAGAAAAGGTAGTATTAGCTTATTTTTCAAAATTAGTAGGACACGGACTTTTGCTCTTGCCTTCAAAAAGTAGGTTATTTCAAAATCGGTTTTGGAGATTATTTTAGGTTTATCAGTGGCTACAATTTAAAAATATTCCAATTATAAGGGTGTCTCACTTTCATGAACCAACTGTCAACTTTAATAGTTTAAATAGAAACATATATATTTGTTATTCTAAATCTACTTGAAAAAGTATGATGACTTTATGTATACGAGTTTTACTCAAAAAATGATACTTTTCGAGATAACAATTTTTAAACATTTAATTGGGTCAATATCGACCTTCAGATATTTCACGTTCTTTAGATTATTATTTGAATGTCAAATTCAAATTTTATTCACTTTTAGGGTGGTAACGACCCTAACTGTCCATCATTTAAAAGTTCACATCGATTATACTGGTATGAGAAAAAAAATATCAAACTTTGTACTCGAAAATGACGAATAACTTAATAAAATCAAATGGAAAGTTGACAGGTGGTTTATGAAAGTGGGAAACCCTGTATAATAGACGTTTTACTTAAGTTCCGTGTCCCTTCATGTGTGACGTTATCAAATAGAGAAGTGGTTTGCCTCAAGTAATACTTCCATATATTTCAATGTAACAGATCACGGGAGTGAATTTGAAATTTAGGAAAAATGACAGTACTGTATAAGTTTGAATCCCCGATTTATCATCATCATCATCATCATCGCCTATATCAATCCATTTGGGATGTAGTCCTCTCCAAGTGAATGCCATTCTGTAGTTAGCCACTCTTTTAATGTCATCAGTCCATCTCATGGGGGGTCTTCCTCTAGATCTAGATCTTCTTCTTTGTCTAGGTCTCCACTGCATTACTACCTTCGTCTATCTATTGTTTTCCAACCTCGCCACGTGACCCGCCCATCGCAATTTTTTTTAAAATATTTTTTCCACTACGTCCTCCACCTTTGTTGTTGATCTTATCCACTCATTTGTCCTTCGGTCTCTTAACGATATTCCCAGCATCGACCTTTCCATTGCTGTCTGTGTTATACTTAATTTTTGTTTGTTTATCTTTGTCAATGTTCAGGTCTCTGCACCGTAAGTCAAGACAGGTAAAACATTCTGATTAAATAATTTGGTTTTTAATTTTTGGTCTATTTTGCTTCTAAAACTTCCTTCCACTTACTAAATGCTGCCCAACTTAATTTGATTCTTTGGTTTATTTCTTCTTCTTGATTTGATTTTGTTAGGCTAATTCTCTGACCCAAATATATGTAACTATCGACCTCTTCTACAACCTTGTTGTTCAATGTAACCTTATTGTCATTGTCGATATCTTCATTACTCATAATCTTTGTTTTTTTGATGTTGATTTTTAATCCTACCTCTCCTGATTTCTCTTGCAGATCTGTCATCATCTCTTGTAAATCCGTTACGTTATCTGTTTACTTTGTTTGTTTCCGCATGTGTCTTAACTATTAATGTTGCATTTTGATATATATTTTGAATTAGATTTGTATACCTATGATCTATTTGGTTATTTTGCAGGGAATTTAAGATGGCGTTTAGTTCAAGAGAGTCGAATGCCTTCAAAATCCACAAAGCCCAAATATAGTGGTATGTTGTATTCTTTGGCCTTCTCTATTAAATTTCTTACCACCTGTTGTAGATGATCGTTTGTCCCAAAACCTGTTCTAAATCCGGCTTGCTCTCGTGGCTGGTATTGGTCAAACTTATTTGTTAGTCTATTGGTCAAAATTTTGTAAACAACTTGTATATTTTGATAGAAGACTAATTGGTCTATAATTCTCTAGTTTGGTTTTATCCCTTTTTTATGTAAAAAGCACTACCACTGCATTATTCCCTTTTTGTAAACAGTCATTAAACAGTTTTTGTAGTTCTTTTAAAGCATTTTTCCACCTTCTTTTAACATTTCTGGTAATATTCCGTCTTCCGTTGTTTATAAAATTTTTCAGTTCTTTCTAGAATTTTATCTTGGTCAGTGATTAATTTTCCACTTGCATCTCTTATCGAGGTTATAATATCTCTACCAAGCACTCTGTTTCTTTTCCATTCCTTGGTTCTACCTCCATCGTTTAGTGCTTCCTCTATTTTCTTTTCGTGCCATACTTTTTAAGTCATTTTTAATTGCTGTTCTAATGTCTCTGTTAAGTTGTGTAAATCTTGTTGATGTTTTGATAGAGTTCGAGCCATTTACCGTCGTTCTTCCATCATATCAGCGGTTCCTTTAGCTTATTCTGGATTGAATTTTTGATTTTTGAACCTCTTATTTACTAACAGCATTTATTCATTGCTTTTGTCATTTTTCACTTCTTTCCCTTCTAAGTTGTCTTGTTCTTTCAATCTGTGTTTCTAATTCATTTTTGAACTTTTTCCGTTTTTAGTTATTATTCTTCCTTCATTATATCGATTCATTTTTCGAATTTGTCTGATCCTTTCTAATTTTGAATTTATATATACTTTACATCTAACTAAGCGATGATCACTACCAGTATTAATGCTATTCAGAACAGAGACATCTTTAATTATATGTTTATGGAAGAATATTATAAAGTCTATTTCGTTTTTGGTACGTACGCCAGGACTTACTCCCCGATTACAAATACATAAATAGTTCATCAATATAAATTATACTAAAATTACACTTGCATTTATGTGTTTCAACACATAATTAAAATTGCGAGACAAGTTATAAATGAAATTACAAACGAAGAACTGCAGTAAACGTCCTTTAGTACTACAGCTACACACACACAGTACCCTATTGTTATCTATCTCTAAGTAAAACGTCTATTGAAAATATTTTTAAATTTGTAGCCAGTGAGGAACCTAAAACAATAGTCAAAACCGATTTTGAAAAATTTACTTTTTAAAGGCAATATCAAAGATCCGTGTACTACACGGACATGCTGAGTAAGTCATCTTTTTTGTGTAGTAGGTATTTAGTAAATGTTATATCTCAACAAGAACCTCGATATCATAAGTTTAGAAACTTGATTGCTTTTATGAAAAGAAACACCAGTGATTACAGGCCAAAAAAATCCAAAGTATTCACCACATTTCATAAAAACAGCGTATGAGGAATACCGTTTATTGACGAAAGTTGTGGCGGGCGTCCCAAAGAAGATATTACGTTCTTACATCTGGAAGACAAAGAAGATTGCTTAAGACTTATTCCAATTGTTTTAAGTAAAAACATATCTTTTCGGAAAATTTTGCAAAAAGCAGAAGGTGCATTATAGAAAAGAAGACTACAATCCAAACATAACGACTCTTTGGCATCTACTAGATTTTCATTGTTTCCAATTGCATTAAAGTGAAGCCAAAGTAAGTCCAATGTTCAGTTTAGTAACTTCATTAACTGCGTTGGTAATGTTTACCATAAGTAAATAAAACTATTTCGTGAAGAATTTTTAATTTTTATAAAGTGCTTATAAAGTGTTACTTTTACGTTGTTTATAACAAGGTCATTGTTGTAAACCTCTGTAACAAAAATTCCGCTTAACATGCGGTGCGCCTACTTTGAAGATTAATTATTTATATTAAATATAGGATGTCAAAACTCAAATGGAAAGTGAAATGTCTGTTTTGAAAAGTGAAGAATACACTAGTCTGGGTTTTTTAGTTTTTGGCTAATGGCATTCCTGCATGTACTCATATCTGGTTGTATACAAAAATTAAAGTAATATAGGAAAAACAATTTTTCATGCTACCACCAGAAAACGTCTTACAACATGTCTAAAACAAATAACTATTTAAACCCTAATTTAATCAACATTGTAACATACTATTTCCAAGATTCCATTTTTATCCCTTTTCTGAGATAACCTAACAATGGCCCCAAGTTGTTGCACCCTTGCTTATCTGCAGCAAACCAACCCTATTTTATGTAATTTATGTAAGTAACCAATGGTAGTACGTATTTAGATATTAAAACCAGTAAATAAAGAATTTACTTGGTATTGAAAGGAGTTACATAAATACCAACAATTAGACGAGCTACCGTGCAGCAATTACTTTATAAGATTTCTAGGAAGCAACTATAGTAAAATGTAATACATAAAATTTTAAGTAGTCACAATTTGTAACATAAAATTCGTTCGGACATATGATTACAGTTATGAACAATTTAATTCATGTCTATATCAAAACTTAGCCATAAAAGTTACACACCTGTTTAGACGTTTTTAGTTTTATGACGTTGTTGCCATGCGAAAAGAAATAATTCTTAGTTGATACAAAAAAAAGAAAGACTTTTTTTTCACACAGTCTTAATTAAGTATACTTCTTCAAAGTTTTTTTAGTCATAAACGTTCTATTAATAAAAATTTGGACATTTATATCTTTTCCGCTCGTAAAACGACAAGAATGTTACCTAAATAAATTTCTGTATTACATAGCGTTGGACATAATTAAATTAGATTCTTAACAAATTGATAAGGTCGTGTTATCTTTAATTATAAATACGAAGTTGAGAAATTTAAATTTCCCGCTGGGTTTTATAAATGCGATACGTTTATTCCAAGGTTTTGCTTTGACGTCTAGATAGGTTCACACGCAAGTACGTCAATAGTTGCAAATGAGACATTTACACCTCTGTAAACTAGCGCTGCATTGACGAGAAATGATATTTTAGATAGTAAATTTTAATATTTAATAGAGCGCGTTGGTGTACAAATTAGAGCTATAAAATGTTAAATATAGCAAGAAAACAAACCAGCTGTGGAATGTTATAGCGTGCTCTCGGCATATTAATATGGTGTTAACACATCTTAGTATGACACCCGCCGCTCTGGACCCCTCTTGTGAATACCGGAGACCTCCAACAGTAACTTGACAGATCAATTTGAATGTAATTTGAAATATTTTTATTGAAGAGAGATTCGAAATAAAGGGTTTTATTTTCAGTTTTACCTGAACTTGCCGATGGGGTCACGTTAAGTCAAGGTCCAGTTGCAGTTTTTAATGTACCCGTTTTATTTACTTGTTCTTTAATTGTAAATAAAACATCCAGCTAATGGGACAAAATTACTCTATGTCAAAAGATAATGGTTTCGCTCGATTCCAAACTAACCACATTAAAATAAAATTAAATCCAACATGTCTGCCAAAACTTCTATATTCAATAACTAATTGCGCGCATAATAATCAAATTTGGCTTTACACGTTCCGTAATTTGCACAAGATCGTTCAATAAAAATTCCAATTTGTCGGTGTTCCGCAACAGTATTTTTTACAACCGCCATTATTAAGGCGCAATCGAATCGATATCTAATATAAATAAAACAAGTATTACTTACGTTTAACATTATAAATATATAATTAACACAAACCTATAAAACCTTATATGACACGATTTTTTATGATTAGCAACAAATTTATATTGGCGTTGAGTAAATCCACTATAATTTACTTTTTTAAATTATGAATAACTGTTCTTATTCATTAATAACGGTTTACCAAAATACATGCATAAACAACAAAATTTGGGTATTTCTTCGTTAATTAATAGTTTAAAATGTGTGAATAAATAAAATCCACCAAAAAATATACACGGTGTTAATTGAAAAATAAAGTTTGACATTGGCATACGTCAATATAATTATACTAGTATCAACATTATCTCGAATTTAACAGATTAATTAAGAGATATTTTTGATAAATATTTTGCCCGACAAAAAAAACCATCTTGTGGAACAACACCGTTTTCTATCAAAATTTCAAAAAGAAAATGACTCTAATTCGGATAGAAACCAATTGTCAAATAAACGTCAACACATTTTGAATTTTATCTCTTAATTTTAAATATTTTCTATATTGTATATATAAATCCGTTTTGTAAAGGAATCCTGTGCTTCATAAGTGTTGTACAAACCCAATTAATCTGTTGTTAATTTGGTCGTTAACTTTGTTAACAATCGAACAAGATTTATCCACGAGAGGCAACAACGCAATTCATCCAGTGAACAGAAATGGATGGAAATGAAATACTATGTCCTCAGAATGGCACTGTAAAATTGTGTCTTGCTTCTGAAAGACCAAAATATATCAAGCACAAGCAAAAACTCAACTCGTTCACATCGTCCCTTTTGTGGACAACATTTTACGGAAGGGGAATGAAAATACATATTGGACGGAAGACGAAGAAACTTTATCCGTGACTGAGAAGGAAGTCAGAGATGCAATTTTAAGTTTCCCCAACGGATCCAGCTCTGGCTTAGATGGCCTGCGACCGCAACATATCAAAGATTTGATATCTCCTGGAAATGGCGATGCTGCTAAACGACTGCTACGTCACTAACTAACTTCTGCAACTTCGCACTTTTGGGCAAGATTAATGATAACATTATTCAACTATTTTATGGAGCTAACCTATGCGCACATAGAAAAAAAGACGGTGGAATTCGCCCAATAGCAGTCGGAATGACACTTCGCCGCTTGGTGGCAAAAATAGCATGTTTTTCGTTTCGTCAACAAATAAGGGATTACCTTCAGCCGAAACAACTTGGCTTTTCTACAAAAGCAGGATCTAGGCTGCTGTTCATTCAACAAGAACGTTTTAGAAAACAACTAACAAAATTGTCTAAAAATCGATTCCAAGAACTACTTAGTAACAATCCAACCGTGATGCCATGTTACATGCAGTTAAAACGATGGTGCCAGAGCATTTTGCTTTCCTCTGGCAAGCCTACTTTCTACCAACCATTTATCTTTTGGAAACTTAACTATTCCCTCATTATCTGGATGCCAACAAGGCGATCAGCTGGGCCAATGCTATTCTGCATATCAATTCACCACATCATCAGCAAGCTAACTTCCGAATTCATCTCATTTTATCTTGATGACGGCCTTCTTGCTGGAGATCTCGAAACTGTCTTACAGGATTTCATTTCTCTAAAGGAAGGATCTGAAAATATTGGCTTATTTATGAATACATCAAAATGCGAACTTTTCTTTTTGCGGTGAAATGAACACAGAAATTGTATCAACCTTTAAAATGCATCGCCAAAATAATAGTAACTCAGAACTTTCTCTACTTGGAGCCCCAATAAGCAATAGCAGCATCGATCCCGTTTGGAACAAAAGTAGAAAATATCAGTTCTCTTTAAAAGAATCTCGGATCTTGACAATTACCATATCGCTTATTATCTACTTAAAAACTGCTTTAGTGTTTCAAAATTTACCTACCTATTACGCACTTGTCCATTCTGGATGTACACGGAGATTCTTACGGATTTGGATTTTAAGATAAAGGAAACCCTTAAACAAATTTTAAATTGTCAATTAACCCCCAACCAATTGTCACTGGCATCTTTCCCAGTTCGTTACGGTGGAATAGGAATAAGAACAAATGTGGATATTTTACTTCCAGCATTCCTCTCATCTGTGTATAATGTTTCCAAACCCTGTCAATACGATATTGAATCTTAAAGATACCGACAAGCCAAAGATAACATATCGACGAAGGTCTAATGGAATGGAATTTTAAAACAAAGGATCTTAAAGAGCCCACTTTCACTTTCTTACAAAAAAGCTGGAAACATTAGACGTAAAAAATAACCAGCTGATTACATTTGCTACTTAAAGAACGTTATACAATTGTCAGATTTTGTTCAAATTTTGAGATTTCGGACAAAATATAATATGTACCTCGGCACTAAAGTTTTTTTCATGACAAATGTGTTTTACTTGCAGAGGCGATAACTTTAGTACCTTGATATATAAATAACTATTTATTTCAAATTCAACGGTGTATCACAGTGAAGATGTTAAAGTGGATAATTATACGAAATTTTTAAGTTAATGTTTATTTACAACAAATTCCTTTGCAATTCTAGCTTTTATCTCTTGATTTAAATGTTCATTCTCTTCATAAGTACTCCTAAGTATAAGAAATTTTCCTTTCTTCCAAATTTATATTCGTTGTTGTTTATGTTCACAGCCAAGCTTTTCTCTATCTCTACCGATTTCTTTGTCTGTCCCATTACTACATACTTTCTTTTGTCTTAATTTTCTCTAAACCGTACTGTAGGTATTGCTTCTTGCGCTATTTTGTTACAACTCTCATTCGTTCTTTTTTTGTTCCATTATTGTCAGGTTCTCTGAGAAAGTCATACGTTTGTATTCATTATTAAAGATCGTTCCATCCGTTTTTTGTTTCTCTGTTTCTTATTATTAACTCTAGTGTCAAATTGAAAAGTAAAGTTGATGGGGTTCTCCTTGACTTACTCTATTTTCTTGTTTCGAATTCTAGTGAATCTTACCCATTCAAAATGTTTTTTGTATTTTTAGTATCATCCTTGTTAGCCTAATCAGTTTTTTCGGTACTTCTTATAATCATTTTTATGACGTCATAATAAAGAAAGGTTGGATAAAATATTTTAACAACAGTTCATATGAAGTTGATTTACATCGTGCGAATAGTTCTTCGTTTATGTCCATCAGAAGTGTTAATATTACAAATTTTTTGGAACATCCCAGGTAGCACTAATGATTTTATGAATTCTCTATATACCATTAAAAATAAAGTTTATAATAACTTCGTACAAAGTACATTTCAACATGGTATCTTAAATACAATTCAGATATTCCTTCTTCAAAGGAATGCTTTAAATTTGGTGAACATGTAATTCAAAAAGACCTTATTATTACTATTGCTACAAATAGCAATGACAGTGAAACTAAAGGTACAAACACGTAGAACGGTTGTTGCCAGCCCTTGCAAATCAGCGCTTACAAGCGAGAAAAATATGATAAACGAACAAAAAAAAGATATACAGCAGCACTTGCTTGATTTTGCCGCAAACGAGGATCTGCGGACAAGAATGTATAAAATATTGTTTTCCAGTTTTGCAGACGCTGGCAAACTTTTATTCAATATTTTGGTTGATGAAATTGTTAAATTATTATTTTACTTAATGTATATGGTTTATTTAATATAGTAGGTAATTTTTGTTGCATATAGATAATGTGTTTAGGTACATTCTCATGTAGCTAAAAATATTTTTTGAAGGAAAATGTGATATGGTATTCACCAAATTCTCACCTCCCGTGATTAACTTTATGAATGAACTGGAAAATTATGAGAATCCCTATTTTGATTTCTCTGATAGTAAAAATAGCCATGACATCGGTATTGACTAAAAACTTTTGTTCCGTTACAGCTCTGTCCATTGTCAATCCGAATTCTATTTTCACTTTGACATTCAAAAAGCACTTAAAAATAATTTATTAAATTACAGAAATGTTCGTGTTCTACATTCTACAGTACGTCCCCGGATGGGGTTGCCAAGAGGAAAAACTTTTTATTTTAATTTTCCAAAAAAATGTATTATTAATAAAAGTTTTGCTTGTTTCAAACGCAAGAACCGGCTTTCTTCGTTCTAATTTTTCTTTCCATTCTACAGAAAAATGGAAAAATAGAATCATTTAGTTAAAAGTCCGAAAAATTAGATCTCGTTTTCATGGCAACCGATAACAAGATTTTTGTCTTTTATTTATTAAATGACAATGTTGTCGAAAGGACTCGGCGTAATAGTTTGATTATTTATGATAAACTGGAAGGTCTGTAATCTTCTTCTTCCAGAGAAAACGACCGCTTCTGTTTTGTGATCAGCTATTTTCATGCCGATGTAGTTAATCCATTCAACAATATATTTTAAAGATTGATCGACTATATGAACAAGGGTTGATACGTCTTTCGCAGTGGCAAAAAGAGCCACGTCGTCTGCATATGCCGATAACGAGCATCCAGTAGGAAGTTTCATGCTAAGAAGTTTGTCGAAGAAAACATTCCAAAGGGTAGGACCAAGGACCGACCCCTAGGAGACTCCGCTGGTGATACACTGTTTTACCTTGGGGATCAGTGTAAGAGGCTTTTCTATTGGTGAGATAATTGCTAATTACTTTAATTATATGCGGATCAATTTTCCAATTTAGTAATTTTTCTAGAAGGCTGGGTCATGGCAGTGCATTAAATGCATTAGCTATATCAAGTGTTACTAGGGTGGACAGACGTCTGGTACGCCAAGTGCCTTGTTTTGCGGTTTTAGCTTGCAATATAATGTGGTTTATAGCTAAAGTGGTCGAGAAACCTTTCCTAAACCCGAATTGTCTTGGGGAAATACCCCATTTATTTTGGAGCTCGTCATCCAGTCTGGATCATATTAAGTGTTCGTATGTCTTTGAAATAACATTTAGGAGAGATATGGGTCGGTATAAACCTGGTTGTTTTTGTAAAAGAATTAGCCTAGCACACTTTCATGTGTTCGGGAAATCACCCTTTTCATATAACATGTTGTAGAAATCGGTAAAGAAAGTTTTAAAGTTATAGGTTAATAAGTATAGTATCAATGGTGGGATGCCATCCACTCCAGGGGCTTTTTTTAATTAATTTTATTTGCGGCTATCAGCACTTCGTTAGTGTCAAATGGCTTGGGTGTTGTTTCGGAGAAATGAGGCCACACTGTGGTTGGCATCACCGGAAAAAGTTTGCGTAGGGCTGATTTTGCTTCGGTAACTGAGGGGATGGCACGGCCGGCGGCCTTCCCTAATTTGCCCGTTACAATTTTATATCCCAAACCCCACGGGTCCACATTCAGATCGTTAAAGAGGTTCTTCCTGGCGTCGCTTTTAGCCTTCATTATAGCAAGAGCATATTCCTTCTTTATTATTTTGTAATTGTTAGCGATTTTCCTGTGATCACCTGAGTCGCGTGCCCACCTTAAGTGGGACCACCTCGCCTTGTTGCAAGCGGACTTTAAGTTGGCTAGAGTGCTATTCCACCAGTAAACAGTGTTATTATTCCGTCCCGGTTTGCGAAAAGGCATACTTTGCCTACAATTAATGAGGGTTGGAGAAGGATTTAATGAATAAAGCGTTGAAAGGCGTCTTTAAATACGTCAACCCGTAATTTGTTAGTAGCCCACCGTTTTGTAGATAAAAAGGTAGACTCTATTAGAGTTGTTGGAAACCAAGTAGAACGTATCGTACGGTGGTCGCTTAGATTTTCTTCGTCTACTATTTTCCATTCTACGAAGCCCTTAAGGCTGTCAACAGATGCAAAGGTAAGATCTATGAAGGACGTTTTAGCACCACTTACAAAGGTAGGCCCTTGACGAAGATCATTTCCACAGTCCATGAACAGGATTCCACGGTTGTCATCTTGTTTGGAACTCCAAAGTTCGGCTTTGGAGTTGAGATCCCCACATACAATAACCTTAGGACCCAGGGTTCGAACAGTAACGGCGACATTGTCCAAATAGCATTCAAATTCCTAATAACTTTTATTAGGAAAAAAATAGCAAACCACCACACCGCACTGATCTAAAGAGGCTACAAGGAAGGTACTATGAATGGTCACACGAACATGTTTGGCAAGTGCCCGGGGAACGTAGATGGCAGAGTTCTGTTCTATGTCCATGTACCAGCCATGTGACTTTGCAAGGGTTCATTCACTACCAGAAGGGTGTTTGTGTTTTTAGCTGTTGTTGCAGTCGATAAGGTGTGGGCGGCTTTCCTGCGCCCCAGATTAATTTGTATGATGTCTAGCTTGGAGATTTATCGTGAGCTGGTGTGGACAACGTCCACTTGTGAATTTGTTTTGACATTTTGAAAAATATATACCGGGTTGAAATGTTGAAATAAAAAAATTAGGGTCACTTCCGGAAGTGACAGAATATTATTATTAAGCTCAGTCTAAAGAACTTTAGCTGAAAATTAGATGTCCCAAATTTATATCTTTTTAACTAACAGAGATATGCCATTTGGAACAATACTATTGAGACACCGCTATTTTTCTGTGAATTCTTGTTCCGTTTGGGTAACTAATCATTGAGGTATGACCGCCACGATACCTTTATTCGTAAATACCTTCAATTTCATATCATACAAAGCTTTAAATAATTATTAATGTTCATCAACTGCTATAGTTAATGTAAAAAAAATTGTGAAATCACATATTTTTGGATTTTTATATTATTTATTTTCTTTGCTTGGGAATTTTAGATTAAATACAACCTAATTGATAAATCCAGTTTGAGTAACTTTGTAATTGTATTTGACTCACTCGTAAATTAAAAAAAAAATACGATGAGATGTTGATGATCAACCTGCCTTCATTAATTAAATGGCATTGAGTAAATCGAAAAAAGTTACTCACATCCGGGTTAGGTAGACTTAAATCATTTAATAATCGGAATACAAGAGCAAATGTCAAACTTGAATGAATGAATCTCCGGTTTATTAATTAGATCTGTTGTAAAAGTATAAGCAGCTGTACATTACGAGACGTGCACATATACTCAATTATCTATTTAAAGTGTTAAAGTTCGTTCTGTTTACTCACCCATTCATGAGAGTTACTACATGAATGAATAGTGTTGTGACACAACCACAACTCGTTTTATCTATTTATTAATAATACCAATATCAATGATAACAACACCTAAGCTTATAACCCCATAAGCTTTTTAACGAAATTATGTGCTTTCGGAAATCAGGAACAAGGTTTGCGTTTTGTCCGACAGTAAAATAAATTAATGCAAGATTTTTTTACATGCAAACAAAATTTGTAAATATAATCGGCACGTGTATATCTGACCATGCCCTAAAGCGGATGTTGTCACCCTGCGGTCACCAATTACACCAATCATGGCAAGCGCGTGACACCAACTAACGAGAGAATCATTAAATAAATTAGAACTTGTGAATCCATCTGACGTAATAAAACACTATTTATCATCCGCAATTATTTAAATGTTGCAAAAATTTGTTTAAATTAACACAGCGCAGTTATTTTTGTCTTTGTCCGGGTCCAAACTAACTCGCACTTCCGAAAGATTTTTTCGGTTAATTAATGCCAGTTTATAATTATAAAGTGCATAGGGCATAATGACTCGTGCCATATCACACAGCTGCGGAGTTCATCTTCCTTTTTATTACCACAAAAACAGAAGCCTACAAATTATTAAGCTTAAAATAAAGAAACACTGCTTCTAAATCGACCAATTATTTAATTCGGGTAAATTAAACGGCATTTGTTTTCTGCTGCTTTTTGCCTTGTAAACGAAACAAGGAGCACGAGTTAGAATAAATATTGTGACCCTACTTCCTTTGAAGTTTAATGAAACAATTGCTCTAGTGAAACATTAATATAAGAAAAAAAATAAAGATGACCGATAATAGCGCCTACGCTCCCCTTGTTCTTGTTAAGGATGTAGTTTTTTGTTTTAAATTGTCACGTAATATTGTTGTGCCGTGTTCGTTAAAATTTGTAATTTGGTCCACGTGCTTATTATGTCATTATCATAAAATCATTAAGTTTGCTTGTTTTTTTTTTGTTTTAAGGCAATAAAATCTTGTTGGAGGTGATGTATAGGTTGATGCGTTTATTGACTACAATTTATTTTTTTACAAGTTCAATTAAAAGAGAACAATGGTTTCAATATCACATACCTAGCATTTAAGAGTGTAAGAGTACTTTTACATTTATAAAAATAGTTCCATCTTAAATATGGCGCTCGTATGTTGAAAACGAGCTTGTATATCATAAATTACTATGACAGGTCGTTTTTGACCATTATAATTTTTATTAGAACTCTTACCTAAAACTAAAATCAGAAGCAAAATTCGCTCAAAGGACCTCCAAAGTTGAATATCACTGTTTCAATCTTTAATGTTTTGATTTGGAGGAATTCTTAAGCTTCCTCTAACTGACAAGTGACAAAATACTATCAAGCTTTTTTATTCAGAAATTATTAAGGACTAAAATACTGTTACCTGTTGGCGTACGTTACTTGGGTGTTTCTTATATTTCTAATATTTGTTTGAAAGTCACAATTGCGCCCCCTAGTAGTCAATCTACGAACTTGAAATTAATTCCCAGCAATTTCTCATGGCTAAAAATATTTGTTTTCCTTAACTGTGTGAATATTAGTTTCTGAGATAGGTCCGACTGCCTCTCTTAATGGAACACCCGGTACATTCATAGACAATTGACTAATAAACAAACAAAAACAAATTGACGGTACCGGGTGACCTGATCTCTATGTTTTAATAGGGAATGTCATTAACTGTAATATACAGGGTGGTCCACCGAAAACGAAACAAATCGTTCACACTGTTCATTAGTCAGTGCAAATTTTATTGTTAATGAATATCCCTTGTAAACATGAATTGGCGTTCTCGTTCATGTTGCATTATTTGAGTACTTTTTTATTGAAATAGGGTTGTCAGAGGCCCTTGGAGCCTCCTGACCGAAATAAGATGCATATAACTGTATAGAGAATTGAGAGGGCTTTCATATGAGGTACCGGTCTACCAATCATGCCATTGAAGATTTTTGACCCTCTAAACAAAAATTGACCTGTCCGAGGTTTTTTCTTTGAAAGTGTAAGATAGCTGTCTTGTTTTTGGTGGGCCACCCTATATATGAAAAAATAGACAACCCATCCTTGATTTTCTTTTTTGAGAACGTAATAGTGAAATCAAATTATCGTTTCTTATTTTCGTGTTGCAGACAACATTTGGGTTTTTCAAGTTTTTCTTTTTGAGCTATAAAAAAAATTTAATGTTCTTTAAGTTTTTTTAATACGTATTAAGTGGGGTAGTCAGTTTTTTTTATAAATATGTAGTTTTAAATTTAGAGCTACATAAAATTATATGTTTCTTTTGAGTAGTTGGTTTTGACGTTAAAAATGCTAATTTTTTTCTAGGTTCAAAGTCATGTTAGGCGATATGTTCATCAACTTTAAATTTTACAGATCATAAAATTTTGTATTTTGTTTGTTTTAACGTGCTTTATAATTTTGAAACAAAAAATATATATATTTTTTTACAAATACACCGCACCCTAGATATAGTTGCTCTTTTCATAGGTTTACAGAAGTGCAAAATAACAAAATTGGTATCGCGCAGTGTCCCAATAGCAACTATTATAGTTTAATGCAGTTTAACGGCTATTTTCGTAACGAGCGATTATGGAAGGTTAGCCCGGTTTGCCTTTACAATAAGTGGCACAATTTTATACTTTTGCGGGTCTGCAATTTCATTTCTAATATGAAAGAAATAGCAACAACTTGAAATAGTAGGATTATTGAATTTAAATAACAATAGACAAAAAATTTAAACAAAAAATAACGGAGAATGTGAGATATGCACTAAATATGACGTTTTATGGTAAATAAGGTGATGTGTCAAAATTTTAACCTTTCGCGTTATGAATTATTACCGTGACGTCATCGGTTTTGGAGTAGTACTTATATCATCATAAAATTTTTTAAATGATAACGACTATTTTTTTCTTGCTTTTGAGAGAAAGTATTAAAAAAATGGAGTCTTACACAAACATATATTTGAGTAAATAACTTTTATATGTGTATATTTATTTTGTTTTTAAAAATAACAAAAGATTTCGGATCTATAAAATGTTCAACTGAAATTAACCAAAATAATTTTTTTTTTCTTTTTCTCGGTAAACTTTTTCCATAATAAAAATTAATTTGATTTTATTTCCTTTTTCAGTCTATTCCTTCTCCTCTTTCCGTTAATAATATTTTTCTTTTCTGCATCTCATGTATATCTGTCTCTTATTATTCTTTTTTCTATACTTCTACCTTCTTCTGTAATCCTTTCTACCTCTTTCCCAGCATATCCTCCTCTTTCTAGTACAGTTTCCTCTTTCTTGTCTGGTGTTCTCTCCTTTGATTGCTTCCTTTCTTTCAACATAAGATAGTGTCTTCTCTACATTTACTTATCTCTCTTTCGTACCTTATGGCTCTTCTTTTCGTCTGAACTCTTATTTTTTTTATCTTTATTTTTGCCTACACTATATATCCCAATGTACATTTCCCATATTTTTTCTAATTTTCTCCAGTTTCTCCCATTATTTCCATCCCCATATTTCTGTCCGTAAACCAGGACACTGTTAACCATTTATCGAAAATCCATCTTCTCTTTCTATACCGTTTCCCAAACACTCTCTATCTCTCTCTTCCTCATACCTGTAGTACTATTCTACTTCACTTCTTCGCTAGCTCTCTTATGTGTCCGTTGTCTTTGCTTTTATAACTCAACCTGTACCTTAAATATTTTATTAATCTACGCTTAACCCTTTTCTCCCTCCACCACCATTTCATATTCTTCTTCCTTCCTCTTAATTTTTTAAAAAATCATTATTTTTATGTTTTCCAGGTTTGCGTACTTATTATTTTTTTAAATATTTTTTCACTCTATTATCATTTTCATTTATTCATCAATTTTTGTAATCCCACTATGTTGTCCACACCGAGACCTCTACCTTTCCTATTACCACTCCTCTTTTTTGATGCATTTGTGTTTCTTCTTCTATGTCCGCTATACAAATACGCAAAGGACTTGGACTTAAAAAGGCAACTCTGTCTCAGGCGCTTTTTCGTCTGATTTTCTCCTGTTCTACTTTTCGTTTCTTTATACATATTGTTTGTTCTTTTAGCGTTTTCCATAATTTATTCCTGTTTACGTTATCAGAACAGCTTTAATATCTAAAAACAAAGAATATATTGTTTCTTCTTTTTTTTCCTTATTGACTATTTGTCTCAATATAAATAGATTATCTACAGTCCTACTTCCTTTCCTAAATTCCGCTCGCTAGTCTGATAATATCTTTTGTTCTTCCAACTCTCTTTTCATTTCTTTGGCAAACTCGCTTCTTTCCATATTTTACTAAATATTCTTTTCAATCTTCTTCCCTTCATTCTTCCATTGTTTTGCCCGCGTACCATCGGTTCCTTCTGCTTTTCAATTATGAACCTTTCAATGCTTCTTGTAGTTCTTTTGTTATTTGTCCATATCTTTTGTTTATTTTTTTCCTTTATTCTTTGTTCTTCTTTTAATAGTTCTATATAATATTGTTTCCATCTTTTCCTTTTCTCTACTCTTCCTTTTTTGTTAATGAATCATTATGCTTCCTTCTCATTTTTATTTTGTTTATCTCCTCTTTCATTTCTCTCTTCTTTTATTCTTAGATATTCTTTCTTTGTGTTTTTCTTCTTAACTTTTATATTCCTTTATTTCTACAATTTTTTTTCCATTTCCTTCTTCCTATTCTCATTTATTTTTTCTTCTTTCACATTTTCTGTTCTACCAATCATTGTTTTTACTACCTTCTATTTGTTTATTTTATAGCTTTTATTCTACTGTAACGTAAATATTTTTTATAATTATTACGCTAAATGCACGGGTGTAATGTTGTTTTCTTGGGTAGTAACAATCCAAACTCCCAAAAGGTAAAATATGTGTTAAGTAGTCTTCGTTGGATGAGGGACATAGGGAGTAATTGTCACTTTAATAAACTAACACAATTAAATTTTTTTTTTATTTTTAAATTAATAAGAAATGGTACATTATCTGAATGTGAAAAGATACAGGTTGGAGACCTCTAATCTGTTGAACCAATCACATTCTGACAGACCACCAATTTGTAAGATTTACGGTGAGTAAATTGGTTGCCAATTTTCAGTGATTGAATGTGTAAGATACCAACCACGAACTCAAATCGCCGATGAAACCATGTTAAATATATTGCTCAAAACTTAACCCAGATATGCCCAAGACCAAAATAAATATTTGATTTATGGGTTTTGTTACGTTTTTAGTTGAATCCTAACTGAAAAGCATATTTATATTTTTCAATACAAATTTATTTTATAAAAAACATGTATTCGAAAGTGTACTAAATATAGGACATTGGGAATTTAGGATACTGCTTACTATAGAAAATAAACATATTTATCTTGTATGATATGCTAAGAAGCATTTTACATGTAAACCAGAATCACATTTTTGGCCCCTTGTAGTGGTTTTTTGATGACACGCAATGCACCTTGTCTGTTTGTCCTGAGGAATCATCTAGTGGTCTAAACGGTCGTAACGCAGTTCTGTGTTCTCATTTTTAGAATGATGCCCTTGTTAGTAAACTTGGTTTTTCTTGTTTTGAACAAGTAAAACATTGGCTACAGTTCTTCTAAATGTCAATTGGTCCATTGCTCCTACGCGGTGTTTGTGAATCTACCATGCATTCTGAAGTGCCATATCAATGCAATGAGATAGAAGTGAGAAATACCACTTTTTCCTCTGATGGAAGTTCGATATAAACTTATGTTCTGATCAGAACGGTCCACTTCTCCCATGCTCCTATTATACAATTTTACAACATGTGGTTGTTCTATTTGAATAAATTTGTTTTTTTTTTTGAGAATAACGTTTCACAGAATGAAGGGGGTTTAATCCAACTGCATTGGAACAAAATGTAACGATGTTATTGTCGTGCGATTTTATAAAAATTGCATTAGCACCTGCAATTTTATGTAATCGTAGGTGCCTCGTGGAGACTTTTTCAGAATTTTTGAGTCACACAAAGTGCAACTAGGAATACGATTTTTTCTGATGGTTTCGATGCCGAATATATTTTTAGCGGCTAGATTTACCAGCAGAACGACAGAAGAAAAAAGTTGTCAAAAAATAAGTGGAACGCTGAATCATGCCATTTGGATCTCAGGACATCAGCATATTCAAGCACAACGGAAGTTCCAACGCCAAATTCCTTGTATTTTATACTAATATTCGTAGAAGCCCCTTGATATGATTCAAACCAATTGACATATCCTTGTCTTGTCGTACCGACCTATAGCTTATAACCATAGCGAATTGGTTTGCCATGGATATACTGTTTACAGCCATGCCTTCCAGTATATGGCACCATAGCCTCATCTATGCTATGTTCTTTTTCATAGTAGGCAAGTTCCAAAAACTTTTTGCTCAGGTAGGTAAACAGTTGCCTTACTTTTGCGAATTTATCCGTTTTATCCAAAGTATTGTTATCAGCGCAATGAATATGGGATAATATAAATTCAAACTTGTTTCTGGAAATCACCTGTGCCACCATTTTATTGTGAGTATCGGTTGATCGCTGCCAAAACTAGGAAGTGGAATGATACCACTTAGAAGAAGTATACTAACAAAACATTTTAGTTTCTTTGGTAAGAATTTCAAACAGCTTGTCTCAAAGAATAAACTAAATAGGAAGCTAGGAAACGTATCAGTATCGTCGAGCGGCACATCTTGTTAACAGGCATTTTGATTCTGAGCAGTATCCAGATCTTCTTTTTTAAAGTGATATATTTTTTTCTTTTTTGTAAATGAGATATTGGTTTTCAGTTTTTGTTGAAGTTGATCTAAAGGTAGTTCGTCATCAAAATCCCATTCGAATTCTTCGGAATTGTTTATCGCGGATATTTCCACTTCACTTTGCATTTGCGATGCTGGAAGGTTGTTGATATCACAGTGTCCTCTTCTCCAGAATCTTCATCGGTTATATCTTCAACCGCATTGTTAGGCGGCAGTAATGTGATGGTATATGCATTGGTCTCCTTTTCCTCAATCATTGCAAGTGCTTCATGCAACGAAAACTATCTAAAACAGTATTACTGCTAAATTACTAAAAAACTATGAATAATTGTTAGACAAGTATGAAAGTAAAATCACAGATGCGGTGATATAATATGTTCCCAATGGACTAAATATAGGACAGTTGTTTTTTTCTTGCAAAATATTTACACTAAACCAAAAAAACTTTTCAAATTACGTGTATATCTCTTATAACATGTCGGTGTTTAGACGTGAAGGTGTGAGGACGGTTGTTAGTGAGAATAGTGAGAAAATAGTGAAAAAATTTAATTTAAAAGTATTTAGTTTTAATTTGCAACTAACATTAAACGATAGATATACGAAGTGATAGTATGCTATAGAAACGCAAAAATAAGAAAATTTAGCGACTTGAAAATACAGAAATATTGACATTAGTGAATAGCGACGATTTGTAATTAGTAAATCGAATTTTAGCAGATTGGAAGAAGGAAAAGAATAGCCTTAATTAATTGGGTGATAGCGATATTAAGAAATTAAACAGATAATGTCGGAATCGGAAAATGCGGAATCGGACACAAAAAAAGAAGAAACGAAGAAGAACAAGATTTTCAGAAAGAACAAAAAACAATGAAGTCACCGGGTAATGAAGAAAGAGCTAGAGTGGAAACTTTAGAAAGGGAGGAACACGGAAAGCACGAAGAAAATGAAATAAAGGAATTGTGTAAGGAAATGCTAATGGAAATATAAGCAATGAAATTGAATCAAGAAAAGACGAATGAAGAAATTAAACAAATAAGAGCGGAAGTACAGTTAATAAATAAAAAATGGGAAAATAAATGCAAGAACTTAGAGGTAAAAGTGACGGTTTAGAGAGAAGGATATAGACCAATATATTTATTGATGATGACTTGACAAAAAAGGAAAGAGAGATACAAATCAAATTAAGATCAGAGGCAAAAAATTTAGAAAAGCAAAGAAAAAGTGTAAAAGTAGGGTATATGAAAATGTGGGTCGATGGAGAAGAAAGAAGATGAGATGAGGAGAGGGTTTTAAAAAAGTAGGTGACAAAAACTAAGTAAAGGGGAAGATGGGAAGGGAAGGAAAATGCAAATGCCGGGGTGGAAAAGGAGAGTAGAAAATTTAAAGAAAAAATAAATTATTGTTTTGGAACATTGCAGGTGTAAAAATAAAAGTAACGATGTTTGGAATTATATAAGGGTTTTAAAGTGGTGGGGTTAGTGGAAACATGGATAGAAGAAAAAGATTGGAAAGAATGGGAGGTGAAGCTGCCAGAAGAGTTTACATGGACATCACAGTTTGCGACAAGAAAGGAGAGAAGAGATAGGGTAAAAGGAGGAATAATTGTGGGAGTTATAAAGCAATGGATACAGAAAAAAATGGAAGAGAAACAAGAAGAAGGTATAATGAAATCATATGTAAAAACTGAAAAAGGAGAGAAATATGAAATATTAACAGTCTACGGAAAGGAAATGGAAAGAACTAAGGAAAGCATAGAGCATGCAATTAGAGAAGAAGAGGAAGGAAAATAAATAATAATAGGAAGGGATTTTAATGCCAAAATAGGGGAGGAAGGAGGAATGATGATAAATGGAAAAATAAAGAATAGGACATCAATGGATAAGAAAATAAATGGAGAGGGCAGAAAATTACTAGAAATGTGTGAGGAAAGAAGGTGGATAATTATGAATGAAAATATGGAACAAGGAGGTAGAGGAGAATATACATACATAGGAGGTAGGGTGAATCGACTATAGATTATGTGTTGGTGAATGAGGAGGTGTGGGAGGAAGTAGAAAAGTTTAAAGTGGGGGACGAGGAGGAGTCCGATCACCTACCACTAGAGTTAACATTAAAAGGAAAGGGAGAAGAAGAAGAAGTAAAAGTAGGGGATGAATGGATTAAAAAAATTTGGACAGAAAGCAGGATAATAAATTACAGAAAAACGGTTGGAGGAAGAAGAATGGGTGGAGGAAGGAGTAGAGGAGGGGTTAAGAGAGATGAGTGGGAAGATGGAAAAGGCGATAGAGAAAAGGAAGTATTGTAAAAGACAGAAGTCAGGTAGAGGAGAAAGGAGGTGGTGGAATAGGGAATGCACGGAAGCAAAACGGTTGGAAGAGGGGAGTAATTGATATAAAAGAGGTAAAAGAGTTCAGAGGGCGGTATAGAAAGAGTTATAAGGACAGAAAAAAGGAATACAAAGAAACGCTAGAGAAGAGGATAAAAGTTTAATAAATGAAGGAGTATGAATGTTCTTAAATAAAGAAAGGGGGACGAAAGTAGGAAGAGGAAAAGGAATAGAAATGAAAGAATGGAGGGATCATTGTAAAGAGGTACTAAGGGGTGAAGAGGAGGGTACAAGAAATATGGAGAAAAGGGGAAGTGGAGAAGAAGAAAGGGGGATGTAAATAACGGAGGAAGAATTGAAAAGAGCCATACGAAGGATCAAAAAAGCAAAGGCAGTTGGGAGAAGGGTAAGAATAAGTGAAGAGATTAGGCAAAGGGATAGATATACCAAAAACAAGAAAGGGGGAAAGGATCAGGACGGGTAAATATAATGAGAAGTATGATGGATTGGTGAGGGAGGGATTACCTAAATATTTGAAAGGGGGCTTGAATTTGAAAAAAAAAAAAGAATTGTGGCGAGGTTTAGATGTGGCAATGAGGAGAAGGAAAATCGGTACTGGTTGGACAACGAGAAGAGAAAGTGTAGAATGTGTGGAAAGGGGTGGGAGAATTTGGAACACTTGAGTAGAGAATGTAAGGAACTAAGGGAAGAGGAAAAACAAAGGGAAGAGTTATTAAGAGAAGGGGGAGAGGGGTTGCGATGGATGGAGAAAGTGAAAAGAAGGAGGGAAATAGTAATAGGACTAGATAGGGTAGGGGAAGGAGAGGGTTAGGGTTTTATATTGTTGTATATTTATGGAATTGAAACCGAATTACTTTTGTAAATTTTTTATAGAATTAAACAAATAAAAATACATATCACATATCTTATAACATGTCTTAAGAACCTGTATCCACACAGGTATCTGTAATTATTTGAAAATAAATAAACATAACCTATCTTACCTTGCAAAGTTGACCGTGTATTCCGATATTTCTTATAATGACAATTTTCAAATTTGCCAAATTACAAGATCTTTAACTTTAGCGCATAATCCGCTCCACTAGTCTCAACCTGCAGCCTTGCGCTGGTCAGAATAAAGTGCACAAAGCACTTTCATTGAGTAGGCGAAACACGTTTGGACAAGTTTGAACCGTACTACGTATAGATAATTGGGCACATCTGGGTTAGGAAATTCATCATGTGTGACCAAGTTGTCAATTTGGACTGGTCGTATATATTAAGTTATTTCGCAAAAAAAATGATTACGGATGCAAAATCTAGAGAATGTAAGTATTACATGAGCATGGCCTAGATTGCCAGTTGCACTTTGTGAACAATTAATGTTACAGTTACGCTGTGATGAAAATCCAAACTTTCTAAAGCATTTTGTTTGAATAGCTCGCCATTATTGTAGATGTTGGTCAACTCAAAATCCCCTTTGGGCGTAAGAATCCCACAAACAGCGTCAAAGCAAGTTAAATGTGTGGGTAGGAATGATTAGAAAACGATTAGATTAATCCTTATTTTAAAAAAAAAAAACCTAACTGCTGATAAATATTTAGACTTTCGGCGTTTTGACGTGGTACCGGCTTTGGCCGTTCTTTTTCCCAATGTTGTAGAAGGCGATGCACCCCAAAAGAATATTCGGCTGCAACAAGATGAAGTTTTATTTTACTTTGGCTTAGAAGTTCGTCCACATCTACATTTGGATGAGACGAGAGGAATTTTTGAGTTTTTCCGACTAAAATTCGAGAATATAGTTCAATCAACCAAGCAATTTAGCAAACTTACAATTAAGGAATCCTGCTGAAATGGAAAGAATCAGCTCAGAAATTATTGAGCTATAGTGTGGAAAGTGTTTATTTGCCAAGTGCCAAATAATAAGTGATAGACAATTTGAACATTTACGTTAAATTTTGTTATTTACCATATCTTCTTTCGTTTCCAATTACTCTTTCTGTTTTTTTCTGAAAATTTACGTTTCAAATTTTTGAAATAAATATCATTTTTCTAAAATATTATCATTTAGTCGAAAACTCATTTGAAAAAACGAACAATTCTCGGCGCTTTTTAAAAACCACTCAGTATAAAAGTGATGAATTTTGGATATGAAATGTTTGGAATTCTACATTAACATTCGAAAGAGCCAACAGTTTTTCGCCAGGATATGCAAACTTTTAGTGTGTGCGTTTTATAAATTTATATTTAAAATTACCTTATTTGTTTGCCAAAATTGTACACCATACTAACAATGTTACTATTCGAAAGCAACAATATTTACATAACTAAACCGGAAATGTCTCGAGTTTAATAAAAGCGTGTTGATTATCCGCTTTTGAATATTGTCCAACAAATAATGAAAATCAGAAAAGCATGTACCAATAGGGCAGTCGATATATTTACACAAGCCGCAAAAGCGCATCGATATTATTACAAATTGTTTGCACCATTGTGTCATAACAATTGGAAAAAATCGTCCAACTAAACTTTAAGTTTGCACTAACGGTAACAATTAAATATACAATATATTATAACGTCCGACTACATAAGAGGGGTTAGTTATAGATTAGGCTTCGGTACTCGAGGACAGCTGCCAAAATCCGGCTATTTATTAAACATACGTGTTAATCTGAACACACAGAGCGATTTCAGGTCTTATCCCAAGGGTTTTAAGGCTATTAAACTAGAATTGTTGCCGGTATTTATGCGGGGTGTGCGGTTGTTATGCCTTGGTTACACTAACATGTTTATTATTATTGGAATGAGCGAGCTTTGCGGGTTGATTGAGCGATTATTTTGGGCAAGGGATACAAAACGTTTGGTGATAATTTAACGACTTTTCAAAAACATTGCGTATGACGTATATGACACTAGTAGAAATAGCACAACCAAATATTTTTCAATGTTTTGATATTTTATTTGTTGAAATGTATTAGGTTTAGACAAAATTGACAATTTAAACTGTTACAATTTAATTTCTTGTTCGTTAGTATTTAAGTGATTCTCACATCAATTTGAAGATAGTATTATTGCTTTATGTTACATCAAAAAACGCTTATTGAGAAACTTTTAAAATCAGTTTTTATCGAAAAAGTTGAGAAAAAAACACCTATTCATTATATAACATAAGTTAGATCATAAAAAATATACTAAAATATAAATTATTTTTTATAGAGTGTACGATTTGGATCATGGATTTTGTGTGAAAGTAGCTTTCTAAGGTAATTTAGTTTTAGAGCTTTTTCGATATTAGCGAATTTTGTTCTCGGAGATTGTACTTGGTTGCGTATTTTAGTTCATACTGTATTCGAAAAAAGTTACCTATTTCCAAGTTTAGGTCGTACGCAACCCTTCAGAGGAAGAATTTAACTAATTCACATTAATTTAATAAAATTTGACATATTTTCAATGTGCTGTTAAGTAGCTCAGTAAAATTATACCAAAAAAAGACATGATCTCGAAAATTTGTATACCTACACCTTAATTTAGATGTTTAAAATGTTGTGTGAAAAATCTTATACAGGGTGATTCATTAAGGCTGGCCACCGGCCATATCTCAGAAACTAGTGGACATAAAAAGTAGGGGACAAAATTCATTATAAAAGTGGCCACGAAAAAATCCTGGAAATTATTTTTAAGTTTCGTAATTCATCGCAAGGGGGCGCAATTAAAAAATTAAAAATTAAATTCTAAATTTCTCCGAAAATTCCCACATTAATGCATACCTTTGGTAACATCGTTAGAAAGCTTAGACAATTCTTCATCATTTTGGTCTAAGGCTCATTGGCGTACCGACCTTAATAAGATTAGGGGAAGCTTTTGAAAGTGTAATCATTTAAATCGCTGTTATTTTTAAACGACTTATCCGATTTTAGTAAACCTAGGCTTGTTCAGAAGAGAAAGGTAAGTACTTTTAACTGTCGTATCATTGGTACGCGATAGTTCATAATAAAATTGTTAGAGGGCGCAATTTGTAATAATACCAGTTTTCTTGATTTTATTCAGAAAAATTAAATCATACAGTATAATTATGACATCATAATCGGAAAGTAGATTAAATTTACAAGAAAAAACCTGAATACCTTAACTTGATATCTTTCCTCGTTAGATAGTTATTGCCAAAAAAAAAAATAATTATTTACACTGCAATACCAGTTTTTGATTTTATCCAGAAAACTTAAATCATACGGTATAATTATGAAAGTAGGTTAAATTTGTAACAAAAAACGTAAGTAACACAATTTGATATCTTTATTCGTTCCAGAGTTATGGCGAAAAGAAGACTTTATAACCGTTTAACTTAATAGAACGGTAAAAAATCATGAACAACTGTTAAAAAACAAGTGAAAATCTATAAATGTTTAAATTGACGGGTTATTAAAGTACGAGTTATAAAATTTCAAAGAACTCTCAATTAAAGGTATACAATGTGATGATAAAGTTTGGAGCAAAATTCATAACTTTTATACTGAGTAAGAAGGAAGAATTCAGGTAGAAAAATTCAAAAATACCCCCACTCTAGCTGAGTGCTCTTTGGGATACTCACGATCAAAAGAAATTACGGCCTTAGATCCTATTTGTTGTAGACAAGCTAACGGAAAAAATACATACTGGAAGAGACAGAAGATCAAGAACAACCTTAAAAATTCTTGATTGGTTTTTGTTTTCGAAGCAAAACAATTTTGTCGAGGCTCTAAAGATGATATTTTTTTATTTCCCAAAATCTATTTTTTATTTTTCCGTCGAAGCTAAACACAGTAACTCAATTTTTTGTCAACTTTGCAAAAATCATATCATTGCAGAGTGAACAAAAATCGATTTCCAGCTGGAGAAAAATAGAGGAACAAGAATAACGCAATAATCAAATTTATATAACGGAAAGTAGTATTTTATATTCAAATTAATACAAAGAAAATTGCAATTACAACTCAATTAATAAATGTGCATTTTAACCAATGATGCATAAAACCAACAGAAAAACACCAAAAACTGCACCAAAAACTTGACTCGGACACGTGTTTCAACAGCTAAGCTGTCATCATCAGCGATACCGATACTAAAATTAAAAACAACGGGAAGCTTTTTGGTGCAGTTTTTGGTGTTTTTCTGTTGGTTAAATAGACGCTGCAGTTGGTGTTCCTTTCCTTTGACAATGATGCATGTTTTGAATTAATAACGGTTTAATGGAAATAAACTGTTTCTAACTGCAGCATATGACATTATATAATGTTAACAAACTAATTAACCTGAATCTAAGTCTGAATAGTTAGATTCAGATGTATCTTGATCCAAATTCTCGTTATCGTGAAGAGACGATAGCGACACTTCATTAGGTCTTTCTGAAGCCGCAAGTAAAGGTTAAGATGGGGGGGTGAAGTTTAGATATATTTTTATTTAGAAAAGATCGAATGCTTTATACGACTTGATCGGAGGATATGATGAGATCTTTGTTTATTTTTTTGAGAGAATACTTTCTAGTGTGAACCTCCCGAAACCTCTTGAGATCTTTATTTTTTGCCTCTGACAACTGGCCGATAAGTAGAATGACATGCGAGATAACGTCTGACTATGAAGCAAAATTTTATGCGCACTTTCCGGCATAAAGAGGCAAGCCGTTTATTTTGCGAAACCGTCAAACAATTCCACGTTTATGTCAAACTCACAAGCCAAGGTTTGAAGAATAATAGCAAAACACTCAATTAGCCCTTTTATTTCAAATAAAAGTTCAGGGTTGGCAAGAAAGTGACGTGCAAAGTTTCCGTAGTTTGTTGTTCCAGATCCTCCCTATTTTGGCTGATAAACCAGCGTCCCTTTTCAGCTCAAAATTGCTTCAAAATTTCTTCTCTTAGATTCTTCACTTTATCCTTGTCATTATTTTTGGATATCCACCCTGAACGCAATGTGGAGTAGACACTCGTACCTTATCCAAGCGTGCAAAATCGATGAAGTAGATAGAGAATTATAGATGGCAGGTTCAGCGGATCTCTGAGAATACTTTTCCAGATTATTCATTTCTTTAGGAGACGCGCCACATATATAACAGACTTGAAAAGAAGCGTTTGAGAAGATAACGTTGCATACTTTCCCGTTCACCATCGTCATTAGCAACTCGTACCGTACCAGAACATGATTTCCATTTTCCGTTTCCACCTTGAGTTTGCTAGGCTGGAGGAGTTTTACTTGGCTTTAAATGTATTCAGCCTCGTTTAGGAAAAGATCGCGATCTTCTTCTTGAATTGAAAGCTTTTTCCTGAACGGCCATCAGAACCTTATTTTGAAACTAATTGAAGCCTCTTACAATTGTAGAATCCGTTTTGCTGTATGATCCAGAAGGGACTATAGCTTGCTTCTGCAGAGGTTTCGTTAAGCGTGTAGACTTCTTGCTTAGGGTAGCATCGTTTCTTAGCCTATGCCATAACGTGATAGGAACGATAAATGTTGACATTTTTTTATTTTGCTTGTGTTCTGATGATCAGATACTTATGTTTTGTAAGCTTTGCATCAACAATTAGTGAGAGGGCTGCTACTCTTGTGTAGGAGACAGGTTTAGTGGAATTATGGGAGAGCTGCAATAAGCTTCCTAGCTCTTTGTGGAGTTGTTGATGTGGCATGTTTGAAGTCCGCAGCACTTCTTTTCCCAATTGATCGAAGGCTTATTCGTGTCGCATAAGCAAGTTTCTCTAAGTCAGTTTTATCAACCAACACGTTCACTCTTTGCTTTTTGGTCTCCCCGCTGCTACCGCTGTTTTCGGGATGCCACCGACTTGGTCTAGGAACATCTTGGGTATTTTCTGCTCGCTTAGCCTGGTACTGGTCTTGGAAAAACTCAACACACTTAAGCCAGTTATAGTTATTCGTAAGAAACCATTCTGCATTCCTATTGCTCCTCTCCCACCTTGTTGAAAGATAGGAGGTAAAGCGGAACACATGTTTTTGCATCTGTTTTATATATTTCTGGGCTACAGTCCTCAATCCAAAGAAGCCTGTGACGAAGGAAAGCATATATTGATAGGCATCGAGGTTGGAGAGATTGTAGTTTGAGTGAGTATCCACTCAAATAGGCGAAGACGCACAATACTTAAAATAAATTATTATTATTATATTAATAAAATATTAATGAAATATGGAATTCGCTTCTTTTCCAGTCTACTTCTTTGTCGTTCAACCCTTTGTTATATTTCTTTCTCTTCCTTGGTTCATCCTTTTTAGAAATTTTGACAAAACTCAAATTTATTCGGACATTTAAAAAACAACAAAATCGACTTTTAGAATAAATTAAAAAAAAAACAGATGTAGGGTAGCTTTCAACATATTTGAGTTCGTTCTCGGTATAATATCAATGATATAACTTAAACAACAGTTTATGTGAAAATAATCAAGCCCCATGTTCTTGATCAGTGAGGTGACTGCCACTTTGTTTTGGGATCAGACCATATCTAGTTAATAGTCCTGTAAATTAATATATTGTTAACCGGTCACTTTATTTTCTGTTTAAAATGTAAAAAAAGAAAACAAAATTCTGTTGTTAAATTCAAAAAACTACATTGAAACGCCATCTTAATTCTAAAAACTTTACTAAGAGCTCTTTGGATAAATGCTCACTATTGGGCACTGAAAATGAGGAAAATATAGTTGGGCATATAAAAAAACTATAATAACGTGGGTTTACTCGTACTAGAAACTCGGTTCGTTCCATGGCTTTTTATTTGGAATAATAATAATAATATTAATAATAATAATATCGTTATTCCCGGAGACCTCGTTACAGGTATAGGAAAGGTCAAATATAATAACTAAAACTAAAATTCATATTCTTAGTATTCATCAACAGTGTAAAATTACTTTGTAGTATGATCTTGATTGACTTTAAATACATTTTTAAAGGTAAATTCCTTACATGAAGAGTGTAGTTTATTATACAAAACACTACCTTTATAATATGGGTTTGACTCATAAAGAACCAATTTATGACTACTATACTCAAGATCATTGCCATGTCTAGTGCGATAATTATGAAAGTGGTTTTGAAACTTAAAGCTGTTTATATTAGTTTTAACAAATTTTAAAATTTCATATATGTAAATTGAAGGCAACGTTAACAATTTATGTTTAATAAAGATTGGCTTACAGGAGTCTTTAATACGCATGTTGAAAATGCATCGAATTGCACGTTTTTGCAATACATAAACAAGTGAAATTTGGAAACTGAATATTAAAGGTTGTAAACTTCCCTACTAGTGATGATAGATGACGAAATCGTCAAAGATGACGTCACAAGGCCATTGTGACCAATAATTTTAAATAGAACTTTATGGCAAGCGACACCTCTTTCAAAAGGTATCAAAAACCTATTCAATGATACCAATTTTGTTTGTGTTTATGGTAGTTTTGGCAACTGGCTTTAAAATTATTAGTCACAATGACCTTGTGACGTCATCTTGTTTATTTCGTCATCTAATCTAGTAGGAAGTTACAACTTTTAATATTCAGTTTCCAAATTTCACTTGTTTATACCACTCCAAAGATAAGAAGGGGAAGGGGACTTTTGAAAAGTACTGTATGTATCCATATTAGAGATATACAGAAGATGTTTTAATGCATAACAATATGACGCTACTTTTTTTGATATGTAAGATACGTGAGGTTTCCATGTTAGTGACATGTCAACATAACAGCCAAGAACTTTAAAAGATGTCACTTGATTTAACGTCTTATTATGTAACCCTAATTAGTTTACTACTGTTATAGTAATTACTTTTTGTATAAAACTGCATCGAGCAAGTTTTAGTTGTGTTCAAGAACAAGTTCATTTAAACTAGAATAATTAATTAGTGTTTGTAACGTACTTTTAGGTTATTACACATAACTTTATCTCGTTTTTCATAGGAAGAAAGTCTGAAAGTCTTACTCGAAACTCAAAATATAGAATTCGTCAATGTGAAGGAGTATATCAATCGCGAGAGCTAAAGGGCTAAATAAAAAGAGTTTTTAATAATTATCTTAAGATATTAGAAGCTGTTTTGAAGATAAACACACTCATTGGCAAGCCTGAAAATGTGTTTAGTATGGACTAAACAAGTTTTCAATTAAATAACAAGCCTGGGTAAAATTGTTGTAATTAAAGGTTCCAAGAATGATATCTTTTACTTTTGGAGAAAAAGGTAAAATGATTTCAGTATTAACCTGTGTAAGTGAGGAGAGAACGTTCTTCGCACTTTTTTCTATAATATAAGGAGAAAAATTGAAACACGAGTTTTGTGATGGTATGCCACCTGGCACTGAAAGAATGTCGCAAAGGTCTGGCTGTGTTAATACTGAAGTATATTTTGATTGTTTGAAAAATCTTTCACCTCAAAAAAACCAGATGGAAAAGTGTTTATCCTTTTGGACGGTCATACATCGCATACTAGTTGCATTGAAATGCTGGAATTTGGAGAAAAAAATGATATTATATTAATGAGTACTCCTCCTCATAAGAGTCACTGACTACAGCCATTAAATTGTTATTTCTTTGAGTTATTAAAGAGTAACTACTACTCTGCCTGAAACACTTATGTGACAAATAATCAGTCTAAGAAGATTACTCGATTATAGTTTGGTTTGAAGAGCTTAGCTTCTTAGGAAAAGTTGATAATGGTGTTAGTAGTTTTAGAACATGTGGAGTAATCCCGTTTGAACACAAATCAATAAGATACTATACTTTACTATCAGAAACCACTGACTATTTCCGATAAAAGTGTCTAAATAATTGCAACCCTTTCTAATGAGTATTCGGAGAACAATGTCCCAGAAAGTGATTCAATCAAATAAAGCTTGGCCTAGCCATCAGTGAAATGAATTACTTGATGTTGCTGGTTTTAGTTCAAGGAGTGACATGGAAGCTGCCTGAATTGCCTGAATCGTCGAAAGAAAACAATGTATTGCCGAAAAATGACACAACGGAGGCGACGAAACAATTTGTGACGAGTCATTTCTGTCAGTGACCGTCTCGAATACGAAATAGACGTGGGTTGTTATAGAGTAGCCGCATATCGCACGTAACAGTTGTTTCAACCTGTCGAAAACTGCTTGAAGCAGAAGAGTAAAAGTGGCTGGAAGTACGTTTGGTCATTTGTGAGTGCCATACATCTATATACACAGCAGTGTATTGTATTTTGTTTCTTAATTTTGTCACTAATTAACTCTAATAAATACTCAAACCTTATTTTTGAAAAATTAAAATTAATTAATTTCGTAGTTCGTTCAACAAACTTAGGAAATTTTTTTTATTAATTGGTTGTGTCCAAAACCTTCAGACTGCTCTTTTTTCTTTCAAACAAATAAAATAAAAAATATTACGCAATAGTTACATCTTCATCACTTGCCAATTGCCTCAGAATAATAAAATATTCTGCTTGTCACCATCAACGTGACGGGATGGTTAGAAACCATCGGAAACCGAAAGATTTATTTCCGACGTTTTCTCTCTCTGTAGTTTCATCGCCTCCGATGTGCGGCCGTTATTATTCACAAAGTACACCCAGTGCCTTGTGCCAGTACAATACTGACACTAAAGAGAAGAGCGCAAAGTGTATCGACAGTTTTAAGTTTGCCAGAAAACATTTAATCTTTAAATAAGAAAAGGGGGAAAACAGCTACAAATTAAGATCAAAGAGAAGAAAAAGATAGAAAAGAAGAAGAAAAAACTTGAGAAGAGTAATGACAATAAAAAAAAAACAAATGAAGATTGTGAAAAGAAGAAACTACGTAAGTAAAACCTACGTTTTTCATTGTCAAATTCTTGTCAGTTCGTGAAGTTTATCTTTTAATTTTTTACTTTACCAGGCGCCATCTTCAAAGATCTCTAGCTCCCTTAGGAAGCATTTTCGGATTAGGTGAATTGGGTTAAATTAAAATTATCTGAGGAATCTCCGGTCTTTGTTTGTGAGGAGAGTTTCTGGACACCCTGTATATGTAAATTGAAAACACATAAGTACGACCAGCCTTTTTTAGTTTGGTATAGATAAAGTCTTAAAATTTCACATCTGAAGAAATTATTCAACACACTATATCGTTCATTTAAGAAATATCGATTTTCCAAAAATGACAATTAATCTATAAGATTAATTGAAAACAATGTGCAAATTTTTAATGGAACATATAAAGTGGGTATTAACTTCTTCGGTATCAGTTTTAATACATGTTATTCCTTTTTGGTATCTTTCAAAAATAGAGATAATAATAGACAAAACGGCCTAAAAGGCAGTTTTTAGCTTTTGAGGAGGGGCCAAATTAATAGGCGACGAAACGTCGGCAATAACTGTATTAAAAAGTAGTGTCTTTTTTTTACCGACCTTTAGGAAAGTGACCCTAAAAAGGAATAATATTTATTAATGGAACATATTATTACAGTTAATGAATCATATTTCTAAAAACCTACCCACCTCAATAAATGAATAATTAACATATGTTAAAAATGTTTAAATACTTACATATTGTCTGGAATGTCAACAAACCATCCTAAAATAGAAAAAGAAACCTCTATAAAATATTGCATTATTTAAACAGTGCAAAGAATTAAAATTCTTTGAGTTCCAATACGTACATGCTCTCTGCTTCTGCAAGTCCATGTCCAGGCTTCGTCATTTGCTTCCACAATTAAAATTTTGAATAAAGATTACTAAACACACGCACTATTCTTAATTTTTACAATGAGAAACCGCTCTATATAACTAACTTGTTAGCGAACAAATATAATAACGATTACTGTTTTTTTAAATGGGAAACCAAACGTACCGTCCGTCCGCACAAACAAGTCCAAACGCGATATACTGACATTGTTTCATGGCAACCTATTGCTCAAATACAATCATTGACCACTGGCCGCATTCATTAGCGAGTGCAATTTCAAATACACATCAAACTTGAAACATTTATGTTTGATAATTTTTTAATAATTTGGTTTCATAATTTTGTTAGCTTTACAATTAATCAACAAAAATGTCCTTAGCACATTATATTCGAAACATGTTTATAGATTTTGTTTTATAGCGGAAGAAAGTTGTCAATAAAAACGTATGTTTTTTCAAAGTTCACTATGTTTAGTGTATGATCTTATGATAAATCGATTTTATTTGTTACATTTAAATAACCTACAAATTAAAAAAAAACCTAATTAGTTATTGTGTCACTAGGCCAGAAACTGACCTATTACGAGTGCGAGGATAGTTTGCAGGCCAAGGCGATGAGAAAAAAGTTGCGTATTTTGAAAGCAAGTAAAAGACATAAAGCAATTCCAAATTTTCCGATTGGTTTTGGAGATACCTACAGAAAAAACCGAATCTGACTAAAATCTGTTGTTTTGGTAGCGCTCTTATTATGCAAAAATTAAAAAGAGAATAGGGTTTCTTATTTCTTATCTACTTTAGTTTTTTTAATCCGGACTTCTCTTTTTATTTCATAATTTTGTAGCCCTTAATATTAGAAATTCGATGACATGTCACAATTAAGCAATTTTCTACATTGTGTCTGATTGCATTAAAAAAATGAATCAAGCATAAAAATCAATTTTGTCTTGAATGTCACTAAATTTTTGGTTTAAACAAAATGGTGATTAAGAATTGTTTAAAAAGTGTTACTTATCAAAAATAAACAAAAAATAAAATCAAAGTTTCCTCCTCTCTAAAATACAAATTGACCGTAAACATTTTTAGTAAAATTTGGTAATGAATGGGGATTAGGACCTACGAAATTACATACTGATTATCGAAGAACATTACGAAACAATCCTTCAATACACAGAACAATTTTATGAACAGACGCAAACAGTTGATAATTCCAAAAATTAAAATCCACAATTTACAAAACAAGTTAGGCCACAAGTTCGGTTTTCGCAAAACTTTTGGTATGCAACAAATATGCAAAAAATATTTAAATCAGGAGGTATTTAAATTTGCTGAATGATTTGTTAAATAAATAAATGAAAATATTTTTCCAGCAGATAGATAGTCCATACAGGAACATGAGAATACTATCAATTAACATAAAAAAGATAAAAAAGAAATACAAATGTATATCAACGTATTAAATAATAAATCAAGTCATTAACAGCTCTATGAATTAACGCAAAAATATAATAATAATTGATCTCGATTTACACGTTTACTAAAATCCACACTGTAAATATCAAACTAAAAATTAACTCTGTTATACAGTTTAAAAGTGAAGAATTTTAATGATGAAAAGTGTTTGAAATTACATAATAAAATGTAGAAGATTTTCTACTGCCAATTCTTAGTACAACCAGTCTTATATTGTTGAGTAAATAAACACTATTAATTGACCCATTAAGTACTTTCTGGATAAATGTTATACATGGTACATTTCTTCGACATAGTAAAGATTTTTCATTAACCGGATTTAATAGTTGTATTTGATCACAATGGATTACTGCATATGTGTTATGCATTTTAAAAAATAAGTATTAGAAATTTTTCATGAAACATTACCTATCATCGATAAGTTATTTGTGTAGGATTTTAGACAACATAGCAGTATTCCAATTTTGATCTTACAAAAGCATAATACAAAAGCTTAATTAATGAAGTATCTTTAAATTCCGTTGTGTTGCGTTTTATAAAGCCTAGCATTTTCATAGCGCTATTTACAATATTGTTGATGACAGGTCTTCGGTAACTCAAAAAGAAATTCAATAGTATGTGCAAGATGGATGTATATTAGGTAAATAATCTATACCTACGAAAAATGCAAATTCAATTGTCAAAATAGAAGGAATTCAAGACGTAAATTTATCTTTATCTTTACCACGGAGATTTAGAGATAAGAGAAGCCGCAACGTCTGTAACTCCGGTTTTTACAAATACCCACAGAGTAAATCCTTAGCTTATCCCATTGTTACTATTAAGATCTGTGCTGTCAACAATGATCGTGTCATAATCGTTAAAAGATTTAAATACCAGCTATTTTTTAAACAAAGTTTTGAAATGTTTTCAAATGACTCTAACTCAAGCAGGTATAAAACGTCGGCAAAGTAACTAATTATTTATTTGCTTTAGTTGAAAAAATTAACCTCGATCTAGATCTTTATCTAAAAGTATCTGTATTAGATATTTGTAGGAAATCTAAATGAATTTATTGGATCTAGATATCGAATCTAGGTCCGTAGAATCTAGATCCTACCCAACACTGTTACTCCTAATTAAAGAAAATTGTAAATCCTACTGTTCCTAAGATTCCACCTAATTTTTATCTTGGAGATATTCTGTAAAAAAAACTAAATTTATCTTAAATTATGTCCACTCTGTGAGATGTATCTTTCGATTTTAAATATCATTTGGCATCTTAAATAATGAATTATAGATTTTAAAATTTAAAATGGCAATTGTACCCTCTAGTGGCCATTTCAGAAACTTGAAAATAATTTTCAGCATTTTCTCTTGGCTACTTTTAACATATATTTTTTACCGTCGTAAAAGTGGTTTCTTGCTTCGCTGTACTGAGTTTTTTCGATAGTTTTAAACGAAAAGTGTCCTTATTTACAAGATAGAGAAAATCTGATGTTGGCGTCCAGGACTTTTTTGTAGAGATAAATTCAGACCCAAAAGCAAAATTTGATACGTCTAACCGTTTTCGAGTAATTGGACAAAACGAAAATTTTGGGTTTTCGAAAATTCTGAATAACACTTTAATTTATAAACATATTCAAAATAGACAGAAACGACCATTTTTAATTAGAATCCGTTGCTCAAATCGTATAAATTAAATTGACTATAATTTAAAAGTTATGACATAAATTTGTATTTTTTAATTACAAATTCTAGTTGGCTGTGGCACTGTTGAAAAGCATTAATATTGATTGTATTCGCGTTTGATTTTTTTTAAGTAGCAGACGAAACTAGTTCTGAGGATAAAAATTTTTTAATTATTCAGATATGTTATCACGAATAAGTAAATGTCATGAATAAATGGTGATCTACAAACATTTCTCAACCGTTATTTTCAATACACACTGATACATAATCTTCTATGATAAATAATATCCTTTAAAAAACCCTAGAGAAAGTCATCTAAAAAAGAGTAAGATGGGGATTGAGATGGCCAACAAATCTGTCTTGAAGTTCCTATCCACGGTTACAAAACTTTAAAGATACTGTTATCGTTCGAGAATTGTGAGCAGGAATTGCTGGAATATTATATTATGGTTTTGATGCAGCTGCAATTTAAGATTATCTACGAATTCCTCTAGATGAGTCCGAAGAATGTCTTCTAAATATTTCTAGAATTTAGTGTATTTTCATAATAAAATCTTTAACTTTAGTACCACACTAAACATTAAACCCAACCCTTCTTTGTGTAACTATTATTAATATCAGACCAATAACGTGTATTGTGGTTGTTAAAAATTTCAACATTGCTAACTTACGAACATAAATTTAATGTTTTTAGTTGATTTTCAGTTTATAAGACACATCTTACTATGGGTATTGTTTTATTCACATGGAATGTATTATAAACCGTGAAATTTTTCATCAAAGTGGACCATGAAAAAATTCACGTACTTCTACTCTAAATACATAAAACTGGATGTGTTGAAATTAAATCTGTCAGAATTGACAAATGTACAAGCTAAGCTAAGATGCACCTGTTATATCTTGGTTTCTCGTTCATGGCAAACTTTGATGAAACATTTTTTGAATCACGTGTTATGTTAAAGGTGAATAAAACCATTATACGAGGGCGGTCTGAAAAGTTTCCGGCCTCAACGTGAAGATGGCAGCACCTGTCAATAAAAGTCAGGGAATGTAGTTATGCATCTTTTGACAGCAGCACATCAAAGTTTCAGTCATTTTGGAAGCGCAGTTTTTGTTTGACAATCGTTTGAGTGAGTCAATGTGAGTATTTTTGTGAAAATGGAGAAAATCGAGTACCGAGCTGTCATAAAATATTTGTTTTTGAAAGGGAATACGGCTACGCAACTTAAAGATGAGTTAGACTTTGTTTACAGGGACTCTTCACCGTCATTTACCACTGTGAAATTTTGGGCAGCTGAATTTAAACGTGGCCGTAAGAGCTTGGGAGATGATAAACGTTCGGGGCGTGTAAAAACTGTAACTACAGACGATAACATTGCTAAAGTTCACCAAATGGTGTTAGACGACCGCCGAATTAAAGTTAGAGAGATAGCAGAGGCAATGAAAATGTCCAAAGAACGTGTTTGTTACATATTAAATCAAGACATTTTGTCCGCGCGTTGGGTGCCGCGTTTGCTAACGTTAGACCAAAAACGTGTTCGAATGAACATTTCCAATGCTCTGTTGGCGCAGTTTAGGTTCAATAAATCCGAGTTTTGGCGCCGATTAATTACTGTAGATAAAACTTGATACACACTAAACGCCGGAAACAAAATACAGTCAAAACAGTGGACTGCAAAGGGGAACCGGTTTCCAAAAAAGCAAAATCTGTTTTTGGCTGAAAGTGATGGCGACTGTTTTTGGGATAGTCATGAAGTTATCCTAATCGATTATCTTCAAAAGGAAAACCATTACAGGAGCATACTACGCATCATTACTTGACCAGCTGAAGGCAGAAATTGCAGATAAACGGCCACATTTGCAGAAAAAATTTGTTTCACCAAGACAACGCCCCTCATTGCCATAGCGAAAATCCATGAATTACGGTTTGAACTGCTTCACCAGATCTAGCCCTAAGCGACTTCTTTCTGTTCCTTGAACTAAAAACTGCGCTCGGAGGACAAAGATTTTTGTCAAATGAGAAGGCTCACCTTTGTGAACAATTATTTTGCAGAGAAGAACGCCGAGTACTATTTGGACGGATTAAAGAGATGGGAGCATCGCTGGGAGAGTGTATAGAGTCACAAGGAGACTACGTAGAAAAAATAAAAATAAATTTTAAGATAAAAATTCTTGTAGCTATGTTAGGTCGGAAATTTTTCAAACCACCCTCGTATATTAAACTACATTAAACCGCTGCTAATTGTGTATTGAAAAGAACGGAGAACAATTTAAAAATAAATTATTAATTAAAGCTCTAAGCAATCCAATATTCATTTTTATTATTTATTTGACTAGTTTTAACTCAAAAATTACGTGAGTCATCATCAGAATTACATATAAATTACATATAATTTATTATTATTGTCAAATAATTTATATGTAATTCTGATGATGACTCACGTGTTATTTTTGAGTTGTAACTAGTCAAATAAATAAGGGTACTCTACTTTCCAATTAAAACCATCGAAAAAATGATCCCTGTAAAGTGGACAAAATTTGAACACTTTATAAAGGGCTACAATTTTGTGAAAATAATTTTATTCAACAAAGGGATAGTGTTTTCTCTCATTTCGACGAAATGAATAGTTAATGTCTTTTAAGTTAAAGTTTATATAATTACTTAAAGGAGGGTAATTGATTTCTTTCCAAAACCTAATGTGTGAAAAAACAACAATGTGCTCTCGGCCAATGTGAGTTAAAACCATTGCGTCCAAATGTAAACAAAATTGAAAAATAGCGTTATAGAAATGTTTGCGGTAAAATCGTTTGTTTTCCCATAGAAAACCAGTTGACAGCTTCATTGATAATAACCAGATTTGGTAGGTAACTAAATCTTCTAATAGATGGTTTAAGATAATGTTTTGTGTCAATATGAATACAAACATGGAATAACAATAACTAAATAAAAAGTATTAAGTTACTTATTTGAAATTTTACGATACATTAGATAACATTGTAATCGTCTATTGTGCCCATACAGCCCGTTACAAACGCAAGTTTGTTTGTAATAGGTTTAAAATTTTCTTCTTCTACTATTACGTGAGGATTTCGTTGCGAAAGTTTCTAATTAAAGTTACGTGAATGCGTCGATTGTGTGCTTGTGTTGCTTACGAATACGAATACAAGGATTTATTGATACATTCCCGTTAAAAATATTTAACCCTCGTAAGATGTGAGTTTCGGTAAAAGATCAAAGTTGTAAAACATACCTATAACACTAAACAGATGGCCGTGTCAAAACATTCAACGCCATTCTGAATCCTGAAACAATCAGCAAAAATGCCACCCTGAAGTGAAGTGATCGGTTTGTAAAGACACACACTGATTGTGTTAATAGAGACTTTTGAATAGACTCCTTGTACATTTTTAATCCTATAGGTATGTTTTAATCCTACTCTAGAAAATATGTTATATTTATTTTAGTCTGTATTTAATTTTTATAAATTATTCCTGAATTTTTAGTCATTTTCAAAAGTTGGCCAACTAGGCATTTATAATCATTTACGTACGTCACCACCCCACCATAACTCTTTAACTCTCCACCGGATAGCAGGTAGACAACTCACATGTATCTTTTTTACAAGGATAAGGGAAAAAATGAGGATTACTTATCTTTAAACCACAGCTCCATTGTTTCGTATTTTTTTTGTATATGACTTAATAAATCGAATACATATAAACCAATTATGATTCAGGTAGATACCGTAATTTAAATAAACGGTACGGCGATCCGCAATAATTTTCTCGCATCTTCACTTATTATACATATTCTTAGTTAAAGTATTTTCTTGTACCAATTTTAATTGCACTGTGATTAACTTCTTTTAAAAGAAAAGAGTGTAGGAGATTCTAATACTCTTTTAAGCAAAGAGAATCTGTGTGAAGAAAAGGGATTTTTACTTGATTCCATTTATTGAATATATTATAAAAAAATATATACAGGGTAGAATCACTACTAATGTGACGGAGATTTGTAGCGAAACAGTAAAAGTTTTACAAATTTTGTCGTCTTAGTTAGTTTGCAAGGTTGATACATTTTACATTTTTAATTTATTTTGGAAAATACAGTATGTCATAAAAAAGTGTGGCGCATCAAAGTTATATTATCCCACTATTTAGACGTAAGAGTAAAGATTAGAAGATATTGAATTTTTTTGAATACTCCATATTTTAAGAAAAGTCGACGTAACTCAGCACGCTCTATATTTAGGTATAGAGAACCTTTATAAAAGTATAACTTATTTTTTACGGAACATCAAAAAATGCAATAAAATACAGGGTGTTTCATTTAAAATAAGACTCATATTAAATATTAAATGATCAATACTGAACATCCTGTTAAGAGATGTTTAATATTTAATCATGGAATATATTCACCTAATATCCAGCTGTTTAGACGTAATAGTAAATTTGTTATTTGTTGTATTAGAAGATATTGAATTTTTTAAACACTTATATTTTAAGAAAAGTCGTCGTAACTCAGAACACTCTGTGTTTAGGCATAGGGAACCTTTATGAAATTATACCTTACTTTTTACCGGCAATCAAAAAATACAATAAGATACAGAGTGTTTTATAAAAAAAAATATAACTATGATGCACCACACTTTTTTGGGACATACTGTATATTTTAAAATAGTTTTAAAGTGTAAAATTGATCAACCTACAAGCTATTAAATTTGTAGAACTTTTACTGTTTTGCTATAAATCTCCATCTCGTTGGTGGTGATCGCTCTGTATAAGATGATTTATTTATAGTACAGGGTGGGGCACTACCAATGAATTATTCTATAGCATTAAAACGACAAATAATGTTAGAAATTTTAAGGCATACATATGTCAAGATTATTTGAAACCACATTTTAAAAATATTTTGGATTGTACAGGGTGCTCTAGAAACACGTACCATATCAAAGTTGGGTTATTTTAAAATGATCACTCTCTATTTTTTTCTATTTTTACATTGTACGATAAAAAATAATGTATGTTCTTTAACATGTCGCTATACATACTTTCGTTTCTGGGCTAAATCGATTTTACCTGATTTGCAGACCTTTCAAAAAAATGCAATAACTTCAAGATGAATAAGAACAAGCAACTTTGGTTTACACCACCTTACTAAGAGCCTTCAACATCTCTTTTGCAATATTTACTATTATGTTATGATGTACAGGGTGTCTTTAATACTACCGCATAACACTTACGACTTAAAACTTAAATAACTTGCTTAACTTAAATAGAACACCCTACATTTTTGTAGTCTGTTAGAATCAAGAACTAGTTACCTTTCAATCGGTATTAGGGTTACCAACCCCTAACTCTGAGAGTTTTTGAGATATTTAAAAATTTTATAGTTTAACAATTTATAATAATAAGGTAAACAGAAATGTGCATGAACAGTATCCCGGGCCCTAAGGGTCAGTTCAATTACGCACACCGGTCACAATTTACTGATGTTTAACAACAGCAACCGTTATTAGTTTCAGCAAAAATCAATCATACTGTAAACATCAACAAACTTTAACCTGTTAACTAAGAATGTAATACAAATCGTTCTATAGTAGTACGATAATTTCGAAAACCATTATTTTTAGAATTTTTTTAACAAAGTTACCAATGATAACAGTGTCATCGATTTTTGCTAAAACTACTAACGGTTGCTGTTGTTTGTGACAGGTGGGTGTGATTCGACTGACTCTTAGAGTCCGGCATAAGTCATGAGCACATTTCTGTTAGTTTGTTCTGAAAATTTTTTTTAAGGTTAATATTTAGAGCTAGATTGGCCTATACATTAAAAAATTTTTGCAAGATAATGTGTATTTTACTGATATCTCACAGGTAATTTAAATTCTAGTAAATTGCAAATTGTTAAACTAGCAAATTTTAAAATATCTCGAAAACTATTAGTGTTAGGGATTGGTAACCTTAATACCGATTGAAAGGTAACTAGTTCCTGATTCCAACAAACTACAAAAATGTAGAGTGTTCCATTTAAGTTAAGCAAGTTATTTAAGTTTTAAGTCGTTAATGTTATGCGGTAGTATTAAAAACACCCTGTACATCATAACATAATAGTAAATATTGCAAAAAAATGCTAAAAGCTTTTAGTAACGTGGGGTAAACCAAAGTTGCTTGTTCTTATTTATCTTGAAGTTAATGCATTTTTTGGAGGGTCTGCAATTTAGGTAAAATCGATTTATATCACAAATGGAAGTAAGTAGGTATAGAGACATGTTAAAAAACATACATTATTTTTATCGTACAATTTAAAAAATAGAAAAAATACAGGGTGTTCTATTTAAAATAACCCAACTTTGATATGGTACGTGTTTCTAGAGCAATTCAAAATATTTTAAAATGTGGTTTTAATAATCTTGACATATGTATGGTTTAAAATTTCTAACGTTATTTGTCGTTTTAATGCTATAGAATAATTCGGTGGTAGTGCCGCACCCTGTATATAATTAATAGTACAATTGCTTAAATTAGACATGCAATGACGATAGTACATCAGCTTCTTCTGAAACTTTTACCGAAACAGCAGGCATAACGTTGTAGTTATGTTGTTGTTACACTCAAAACAATTTGTTAAATTGATTAATGTTCCAATTTTATCCACAAAGTTAATAAGTATTCTAAAAATGAAGAAATAAAAATAGTACTCTATAAAAAGAACACAATTTATAATACACTTTATACTAAAACCAAAGATAAAATAAAAGACTTAGATAAATCGGGTCTAGTATGTTAAATAGAATGTAGGTATCACCTGTCAGAAAGTGTATGTTGGTCAAACCAAACAAAAAGTTACCAATAGAATAAAAAACCATACATTCAATTGTTTAAAGAAAACTGATGATACAGGATTGCCTGTCCACGCCAAGGAAGGACATACATTTGATTTTGACATCTGAGTAATTTTGGATATTGAAAATACTTATAAAAAAAGACTAATTTCAGAGATGATTTTCATACACGTTTATAGTGATAATGTTAACTTTTAAAATGACACAAATAACTTAAGTAGTACTATATAGGTACATACAACAATTTAATTTACAAAATAAGAAAATAAATGTAAAGTTAGCAAAACATAAACAAAAATTAATTACTTCTAAAGTACAAACTCACTACTAAGAATATTATATAACGTAACTTATTAATACCCAACACCTATTTATACCAAGTTAAAATTAATACTACCACCATTAATAATTTAAATCTAAACTGAAACATAATGAAAAATTTCTTGTTTTGGATATTTTTCTACGATACCCCACTTTTCCTCTTTAAAAATGTGATTAAATTGGTGAAATTACTAATATCGATCCTTTTATTTAAATAAATTGTTGTTCTTAGTTGTGAATATTCACTACACATTGTTGAAGGCTTCAGCACTTTTTAGACTTTTCCATGAAGTACGCCAACATTATTTTTTCGAACACACAGCCGAACTTCCATCAAGTATACCATTGTTCGAAACGCTGATACGAAAACTCGTAAGCCGATCGAGATTTTTCAAGACTCGATTTAAGACAAAACTGCGAACGATGACCACGTACGAATACTAGTAATTATTTTTTGGTTTGTTTATAAATCGTAGTATAGCAACACAATTAGAAATCTACTGCAACGATAGAATGATTTGGGTAGGGTAATTTTGATCAAAACCTTTTGCTCGTTCTTGGTGAAGATTTGCTACGGAATTAGAAGTAATCTTGTACGTAGTTCGTTGTAAAATTTTATTTTTCGCATTAGACGTTCGTTGGACAATATTCACGTCTATTGCGAAAAAATATACCCATTTTGCAATTAGCTACATAAATAGCTATTTTAGTGAACCCTAACAAAAAAATTAATTTTTATTACTCTAGGATAGACCCATCTATCAATATTTTCTTAACTTACGTAAAGATATTGACTTAACCGCAAATGTCAAATTTTTCTGTGGTTGATACCATAGTACAAAGTAGTAGTTTTATTATGTCCTCGTTTGATTTTTGACAGAGGCGTATTGTCCGAATAAGATACACTTTTCGACCTTTACAATAATAATAATTTATTGTCCAACAGAATTGGATTCAATTTACAGAACAACTAAAAAATTAAAAAAATTTTAACATAATATAAAACAAGATATACAAAGTTATAATATAACAAAAATATAGAAATAACATATATCTATATGAAAGTTAGAAAAAGTGATTGCTCTTAATAGTTCATCAACTGAGCAAAAATGGATGTCATAATTCAAGCAGTAGTCATTAAAAAGTTTACACATTATTTGAATTGGAGTTTTTAACAGCAAATTAGATTTAAGCGTTTTGTAATTTAAAGTCAAAGACGAACGAGATGAGTGATCTGGTATTGCAAAATTGATAGCCATTAGTAAGTAAGAACAATCAACTTTATTATGAATAAAATTAACAAGCAATTTGATGACATTACAAAATCTTCTAGATTCAAGAGAAGAAGCTTCAAATCATCGCAAAAGAAGATTTTAGGGATAACCTCTTAATAGATAAACTCCATCGGTCACAAACGCGACAAACTTAAAGAATTTTCTTTGAATAGTTTCAATATGGCCTATATGCACCTTATATAACGGGAACCATATTAGGTTACAGTATTATAACTTGAATCTAACTAGAGAGTTGTAAATTAAAATTAGAGAATTAGGAGATCTAAAAATTACATGTGCGAATTATAAAACCAAGACTTCTAGAAGCAAGAAGCGTGATATCTCTAACATGATTAGAAATGTAAGACTAGAATCAAAAGTCACTCCTAGTTCTTTTTATAACATTAACCCAATCCAAAATATTAGAATTGACTGAATATGAAAATATGATATATATAATTGTGTTTTCTTTGTAAATGAGACAATACGACACTTAGCAATGTTGAAATAAAGTTAATTTTTAGCGCAACATTCGAAAACTAAAGTCAGTTTTTTTTTGTAAATAACAAAATATTAGACAATAAATAGTAAAAGATATTAATATTGACAATAGAAACGTTACAAACGCACTAACACAGGAAAAAAGTCCATTGAGGCTTAAAACAGAGTGACTCCTACCTCATTACGGACCAAATTATAATGCTTACGGTAAAACAGGGACAGATGACGCACCTTTTGGAAAATGCGCCGGAAATTTACTGCTTTGAACGGAACGTAGTTTTAAAATCACAAATAATGCGTTAGGTATTAAACTTTTATTGCATGACATCAACATAAAAAAAACTCAAACATTTTAAAAATAAAATAAAATACAAAATTCTGATTTTGGCAATCTCCCCCGCATCTTATGGGTGAGACGACGCATTAGGTATGGTAGAGATTGCTAATAGGGATTCAACATAACATGGTTACATTTTCGCAATTGTTTTCTTCCCACAGGGCATACAGTAGTTTTTGAAAGACGTGCACGTGTCATGAAGCCACCTGCGGCACTCCATGCACTGAATCCATTCCGCTGTCGATTTGGTATTTTCGTAGCGCTCCAAACATCCTACGCATTCATTTTCGTCAAAAGTTTCGTCGTCTGTGGAATCGTTTGTAGAAAACGCACCATCTTCTTCAGAGGAGGAACTTGCCAAACGTCGTTTTGCAGAGTTTATTTTAGCAAGGTTGTTTGCCGTCAACTTCTTGGGTATGTTTTTGTCTGTCTTCTGTGATGTTTTTCGAATTGTTTTTTCTGACATTTTACTCTTCTTACGGTTTTCTACTTTTCCCTGTTCAATCTTTTTTTCTTTCTTATCTGCAATAAATGATGAATCAGTCAAGTTTTGTGCAGATTGTTTTCTTTGTTTTGTTTGCTTGTTGATTTTGAGGACTGGAACTGGCGAAATTTCATCCAAAATTTTACTGGGTGTCCAATTATCCACACCAAACGAAGAAGCGCTTGCCGAAGGTCCAGGTTCAAAACGAGTTGGTGAAGGTCTGCATCTTTGTTCCTCTGATTCTCGGAAAATCTCTGTTATTTTATCTTGTTCTTGTACCGAGCTTTCTGGATTTTGATTAAGGTTATTTGATGATAAAAAGGCATGTTCAGGAACTGCTGAGGGTTTCAAAGGAAAAATTCCAGTTGCGGAAAACCCCGAAGCTCCAGTCTGGCTAGTTGCTGCGCGCGTCCACGCTGTAGCAAGCAGGTCACCAAAATGTCTACGCTCAATCTTCTTTTGGGGATTGGCTCTAATGAATTCGTCACATCCATTTTTAAAATATGTTTTGAGAGGTTTAAAAAGCACGGTCTAACGGTTGAAGAAAGTGTGTTGTGTGACTGGGTAAACACAGCAATATAACGTCATTTTCAACCGCAGTCTCCAACATCTCATAAGAGTTCATATGCGATCCATGGCCATCTAAGACTAAGAGGCATTTTCCAACAGGCTTTCTTGGTAAAAATGGGTTAGAAACCAGTCCATAAATAGATCTTCGCAAATGTAAGCTGACTCCCGTCTCATTTTGATCACCGATCCTGGTGGCATGTTCTCTTGCCAAATTTGTTGCAAGTTGACACCTTTGAAGATGCAGTACGGCGGCATAAAATTTCCTTCTGCGTTGCAACATGCCACTACTGTTATAGTCTCACCTCGTTCTTGCGATGTAACTACATGGACGTCTTTACTGCCTTTCACAGCTACAACTTTACCAGGTACATTGTTTAATTGAAGCCCGGATTCGTCCATATTGAAAATGTTTAGAGGTTTATCAAGAAGGTCATTCTCCGTGAGTATTTTCGTCAATAGCTCAAAATATTTTTGCACCTCTTCTTTGTTCATACCTTCGGCTCGGGACATGGACACACCTTCGGCCTTTCGAATGCTTAAAGTGGGATTTCTTTTTAAAATAGCTTGAGCCAATCAGCACCAGCCATCTTTTTATCTTTATTGAATCGATTTTGTAGACCCATGGATTGTGCTAGATTATAAGCTATCACCCTCAAATTTTTGGACGTAGGCGCAAAACCAGAGGCCTGTAGTTTTTAATATGGTTACACAGTTTTCTTTCTGCATCTTCGCCCAAAAGGATTTCCCTCCCATACTGCTACCTTTAATGAATTGTTTTTTGTAAGCGTGCACGTAGTGTCCTATCAGGTATGTTGTTATTGCGAGCGGCTTGTCTGATGGGGACTTTATCTTGAAGCACAGCGTTCACTGCTCTTGTCAAGTCCTCCTGTGTCCATTTCCCCTTGTACTCTTACGACTAGTGTAAAAAGTCGGCATCTTGGGTCTGAAAATAAAGAACCATAATGCATCATCTGTCCCGAAACGTCAAGCGTCATCTATCCCAAACACATGGGATACATGACGCACTTGTTTAAGTTACAACAAATTCCGAGAAATGGCGTTACTTTAGTGAATATAGCTTTTACAATAACCCAACTTCAAACTACATTCGTCAGAACGTCGACTTTTAGCGGATTTCTAATAAACAGTGGATCAACCTAAATACCTTGCAAACTTTTTTCGTACTTACCAACTATATGTCACCAAATATCTTTTAAGTATATTGCACTTTCAAGACAATTTTGCACAAATCGCAAGAGTAAATCGTCTGCATGTACCTATCTTGGTCAACTCGGGCCGCGTGCACCAACATCGCGAATTATCGGATTGCGTCGTCTCTCCCGCCGCGTCATGTCTCCCTGTTTTACCCTATACATATTGTAGTATGTTTTTTAAGGCGGTTGCCTTTAATAATAATAAATAAATAATAAATTTGAGTTATTTGTAGGTAATGTAGTTTTAAAATTGAATGATCTAATGATAGCGTTTTACAATTGTTACAGGCTTATCGAATTTGGTCAGTTTTATGGAGTTCTTGGGATGTATCTTGCAAAAATAAAAAAGAAGATTCGGCAAGTTTTCCGACATAGAAATAAATCTCCTGTAATTTGTATCATCTATCATTCTTTTTGGTTCAACTAGTTCTAGCAAAGTTTTGAAATTTTCAGGGGATATTCTGCAAAAATTCTGGAACATTTTGCAATCATGTTCTTCTTTTAAATTACGCAATAGACTACTGTCATTATAAATATGTCTTTTTTTAAATGCCAAAATTGTTTTTTCTTTGCTTTTTGAATACACTCAATACAACAGAAGCAGCACCAGATAACAATAATTTCTTGTAGTCAGCCATATTTACCACGCTTGCAGAAAATAGATGAATCAATTAAAAAATGTAGATTTTTGCTGCGACTGTCCCCATTCATACTGATTTTCCGGGTTTATGGTAAACGTATAAACAAACAATAAACTTAAACACCTTACAAATAGTTCATCGGTATTTTGACAGTTGACAAATATTGGTCATGCTTTGATGTAGCATACTATGTAGCGAACAAGTAGGGCTCAGACCTGGTGAACGCATTCATACACTGTTCTAAACGTAAACAAATTTTTGAAATAATTATTTTAAATAAAAATTAGATGCTATTGCAGTAATTTAACCACATTTGAAGAAAAATAGCATATATTACGAGGAGGAAAGTTACTTTTCATGGCTTGTTTTCTCTTACCAGTTTTACTTTGTTGTGTTGTTGCAAAACACTGTGGTTCACTATTAAAAGTATCACATTTCCTGTGTATAAGATACTATATTATTAACTAATTGGATTGTTCTTCCTTAAGGAGGGGCACCAAAAAACCATTAAGGCGTTTTTTTAGGCAACGTTTCGTGCAGCCGAATGTGCACTTCTTTAGGCCTCTGTTTATTAAAAAGAAAGGAATACATTTAACGGTAAATTATATACATAAACATCATATCCTTAATATATAAATCTAAATTATAGGTGATTGACTCGACTACTTACTTAAAACAAATAAATGGTCCGCCACTTGAATAAGTGTAAAAAAACACATAGATATTAAAACAAACACAAAATAAATTAATAATTAAATGTAAATAAATATCTCTAATAAAACACACACTCTATACGTAGAAACGAACAAACATGAATGACTAGATAACAATATGATAATGGGAATTCCTTCTTCTATTTTATTTTAGTGATTAAATTTCTATAAATATTGCTTAAATTTTGTGTGTCCGTGTTATAATTAATGTTGTTATTGTGTTTGATGATGTATATCATTTCAGCTATTAGACGTTTTTTATAATTCTTTTCTACATTTAAAATCGTATGATTATCAAAATTAAAATTATGACCCATCTCAATATGGTGTACGGCTAACGCAGAGTCTGGTTTTTGTTTTGCAATCGTACTTATGATTTTTAATCCTATTACGTGTTTTTGTTTGGTTTGGCCAACATAGCATTTATTACAGTCAAGACAGTCTATTTTATACACTACATTGTGTTTGTCAAGAATGTTTGTCTTGTCTTTTAATTGTGTGTAGATAATGTTGTAAATAGTATTGTTATTGTATGTAGCTATAATTTGACTAACAATGATCCGACTACGAAAATTCAAAACTATAACAACAAAATTACTAAAAATTACTTAACAACGGACATATAGACAACACAACTTACAAAAAAATTACAACTTACACAAGCGTTCCACCAAAATTATATGGTTTAGTAAAAAATACATAAAGACGATCATCCCTTAAGACCCATAGTTTCATGCATTGGAGCACCTACGTATCATTTATCAAAATTCATATCAGACATACTCAGTAATATTTCACATTTTCATTCATAACATCAAAAACTCATATGAATTAATAGATACCATACAAGATACAACAATTCCATCCAATTATAAATTAATTTCGTTTGATGTAAACTCTTTATTTACAAACATCTCCAAAGAACTAACAATAAACTTAATACAAAAGTATTGGGATGATATAAAAGCATTTACTGCACTAGATTTAACATTCTTCCACACACATTGTAGAGTTTTTGTTTGATGCAAGTTACTTCACATGTAATAAAAAAATATACATGCAAAAATTTGGAACAACAATGGGCAATCCTGCTTCCCCTATTTTAGTAAACTTAATAATGCACGATTTGCTTTTATATGTACGTTACAATTTATTGTTTGAACCTATTTTATGATAAGTTATGTTGATGATGTCATCACTTGCATCCCTGAAGATGAAATACTTAATACTCTTAATATTTTTAACAAATACAATCTACATTTAAAATTTACGTACGAGATTGAAAAAGATAATTCATTACCCTTTTTAGATGTGAGGTTGATTAAAGATCAAGACACCAACAAATTATTAACTGACTGGTATTTTAAACCCATGGCATCCAATAGGACTATCAATTATTTATCAAATCACCAACAGCACCAAAAAATAAATATAGTTAAATCTATGAAAACAAAATAACAAAACTAAGTAGTCCTAAATATCTCACTAAAAATCTAACCTCTCTAAAAATATACTGAAAAATAACAATTATCTTACTAACATTATTAACAGAATCTTATACTATAATTATAACACTAACACACCATCACCAATTAATCCCCTAATTCTCAATATACCTATACTAAAATTATTAATATACCTAACTTGACTAAACACCTTATCCCATTACTAAAAACTACTAACGTCCACATAGCTACATACAATAACAATACTATTTACAACATTATCTACACACAATTAAAAGACAAGACAAACATTCTTGACAAACACAATGTAGTGTATAACATAGACTGTCTTGACTGTAATAAATGCTATGTTGGCCAAACCAAACAAAAAACACGTAATAGGATTAAAAATCATAAGTACGATTGCAAAAAACAAAACCAGACTCTGCGTTAGCCGTACACCATATTGAGATGGGTCATAATTTTTAATTTTGATAATCCTACGATTTTAAATGTAGAAAAGAATTATAAAAACGTCTAATAGCTGAAATGATATACATCATCAAACACAATAACAACATTAATTATAACACGGACACACAAAAATTTAAGCAATATTTATAGAAATTTAATCACTAAAATAAAATAGAAGAAGGAATTCCCATTATCATATTGTTATCTAGTCATTCATGTTTGTTCGTTTCTACGTATAGAGTGTGTGTTTTATTAGAGATATTTATTTACATTTAATTATTAATTTATTTTGTGTTTGTTTTAATATCTATGTGTTTTTTACACTTATTCAAGTGGCGGACCATTTATTTGTTTTAAGTAAGTAGTCGAGTCAATCACCTATAATTTAGATTTATATATTAAGGATATGATGTTTATGTATATAACTTATCGTTAAATGTATTCCTTTCTTTTTAATAAACAAGGCCTGAAGAAGTGCACATTCGGCTGCACGAAACGTTGCCTAAAAAAACGCCTTAATGGTTTTTTGGTGCCCCTCCTCAAGGAAGAACAATCCAATTAGTAAATTATTTATAGGAGGAAATATTTACCTTTCATACTATATTATGTTATGTAGATGAAATAAAACAAATTGATGTGATAATAATAAGTATTCAAAACGTACTTTACTAAATAGGTTATATAGGTCTAATTTTTGCGAATTTTATTTTATTAACCGAATGGATTTTTATTTATTAAGCGGCATTTGTAGACTAATTGGTTAATTTGTTGCCTAGTAGTATTTTGCGTTTCAATACAATTACTTTACTACATCAATTTGTGCTCATTTATCTATTTATTAAAATATGTTGCTATATTGTACCAGAAAAAAGATATGCAATAATTTTGAATTTAACATAGCCTATGTTAACTTTTCTGTGGGACACACGGTACAGTGTATTATTTTCTCTTGTTGTTTTAAATAAGTTTTTAGTATATATTGTTAAAAATTATACAAGAACACATGGTAATTCTTTCTTAATAACGCAACTTTGTTCGAATAAAAGACGATTGACTCGGAAGGAGTTAGAGGAAGCTCCTACGCAATTGCTAATTGTAGTGGGAGTTCGGGGGTTGTGATGATTTGGAGTGAATATGTAATGACGATTGCTGCACATCTTCAGATGAAGAATCGGACTTTGACAATTCGCGGTCTGAAGATGAGGATGAATTGGCAGCTGAGGAGCAAACTCATGTGGAATCTGAGGATCCCTCTAATGTGGTATCTAAGAATGATTCTGAATCGGAAGATGAGCCGGAAAAAAACAAGATAATCAAAACAAGTGCAAAGCAAAACCTGGTCCTCTTCTTGTCTTGTGGTTTCATGTAATGATAAGTTTATATCGGCAAAGAACAAACAAATTTTGAAATAACTCTAGGTGTAAGAGTGGCGTGCAAACTTGTTGCTACTGCTAAAGAAAAAGAAATCAATTTTTGCTTTCATCGTTTTTTTAACTCGTTCAATCCGATTCCTCGAAACCAATACCGTTGATCCCCGATCACAAAAATCAATTTAAAATTGGTTGATGATTTTTATTAATTTGTCAGTGTGAGTCGATATAAAACAGAAACTGTACATTTTGAAGAAATATATCAACCTTTTTTTATCTTTTACAACAATATTTTTAAAAACATTTATATTTTATCAGTTTAATCACTCTTGATGATGATAACAAAACTAAATAAAAGAAAGAGTAATAAGAAGGATCACAAAACAACTTCCATCAGGAATCGCTCTGCATAAACGTAAATATCTAAAGATATTAGAAAGCTTATAAACCTTATAATTCCATTCCTGAGCAGTAAACACACTGTTATAAAGTAATGATAGTAAACTGAATTATTAGGCAGTAGATATACAGAATTTAATTAAAATAAAATCTTAGGACAAAGAAAAAACATAAGAACGATCTTACATGACCATGCAGTTCCACCCAGAGGTACGGTTTGTCATGAACGCATTTTTTTAAAAATTCTTTAGACATACAATTAGATTACCGATAAATTAAACAACAGAAACGCCCAGACCGAAATATTTGCAGGGCCACTGTATGATCCTATTACTTTTTTTAACAACTAGTTACCGCTAGAAAAACATTCGTTATTGTTATTTCCTTATTGTAACAAAAGTAACAATGCTGCCATAATTACTCAATTCGTTATTTGGAGCGAATTTCACAAAACAATTTGAGTACATGTCTGGTCGGACACATATAGGAAATTCGATATTTTTTGGTAATTGAAGTGAATGTAAGGGGCAGATTGTTGATCTTTTATGCTAACTTAGACATGTATGGCTACTTATCACATGTGAACAAAAGTGGGTTTCCTGAGCTTATTTTACCATTTAAAAAAGTCTTGTATTCAACTAATCGAACGGAAGCTCCGTAATGTTAAGGGGGTAGTACGTTAAAGATTAAATTTGTCTTATAGCTATAGAAAACAGTACACAGCTGTAATTTTGAAAAAAGAAAATTAATAAAAATGTAATGGGTGGTGCCATCCTAAAGATTCTATCGGCAGGTATACAATTTTAAGCTCCTATTTCGGAGCTTTTTCATCTTTTTATTGTTACGATAGGGACTACAATATCGATCGTCAACAATTAAACAATAAAAGTAAATTGATAAAAATTAACGTTAACGTAATTTAATTGATATAATAATGCGATCGTGAGAGTTTACAGTTGCTGGAGTTTCATTATTTATACACGAACACGTCTATGAATATTTTAACGCTTGATTGCTGCTCCATGACCCCAAATATGGGGAAACACTTGACACGCAAACAATATTTTACCAATAATGTTGCCAAATCAGTATTCATTATTCAAATCGTTAAAAATATACGCTGTAGCTCGAAATTTAATCGTTTACTATATTTTATGAAAATGGCGTTAATATTTAATTAGAATTTCGTGTTTCATTATTGTTATTTGCTGTCACTTACTTAATTTTTTTTACACGGACCAGCTTTTGGGTATAAGTTTGTCACGTAACCGGATCACACAACTTTATGTTTAAATAAGGGCGCGATCAAAACAACTCCAAAGTTTAGATTATTTCAAAAATAAAAATGTTAGAACATTGACGATGATTTTATGTAACTCGTTAAAGATCCACTGAAAATTGTTACAACTTCAATTTACAAATTGATTTATATGTTTGCTAGAAAATTATACTTAAGAAAGATAATTTGTAAGTATTCCTGCTTTTCTTGGAAGCTTAAAAGTTTTCTTGGACGTACAAACGATTACAAGGAATTAGTCAAATGGGGATATGAAGGCAGCCATAATGTGTACAATTTTTCGATAAGAAATCCGGCCGGCCCAATGTTGTTCTTTTTTGGCATTTAATCTGTGATAGAAGTTTAACTTGTGAGCTCAACTTATGGTATTTAGACGATGGTAGGAAACCCCGAGTCAGTACTAAAAAATTACAAAGGAAAATGCGAACAAATAGAACTAAGAATCAACCCGGAAAAATGTGAGAGGGTCAGCATCCACCATACTACACAAAAAACCAAAAAGCTGAGCCTTCTTTTTTTCCGTTTGGATAATCTACACGGTCGGCGTAACTACATTCTTAAGAAATGCCTGGTTGTGCCCAAAGTGATGTATCTCCTACGGACAACGCCCACAAGGACCTGTTTAGATCTCTTATTAAAAATCGATCAAAATATCATAGAAACATTTGAATTCATTGGTAACTCCTGCTTTAATCGTTAGCAATGAACCCTTGCATCACTCCTTATTAACTTTGGAGGAATTGGAATAAAAAAAGTGGCAGACTTATCAATCACCACTTTTTTCGCTTCTATTAACAGTGTAGCTTATCTGGTAAACTTGATGGATTCCTACTGTTCTCACCTGGATGGTGTTGCTTTTTACAATGACGTGATAAATAGATTCGAATCAAAAAATTTAACATTTCCTCCAAACACCACTAATTAGGGAACTCTTGCATCACTCCCTATTAACTCTGGAGGAATTGGAATTAAATAAAAAGAGTCAGACTTATCAATCGCCGCTTTTATCGCTTTGGTTATCAGCGTGGATTATCTGGTAAACTTAATGTATCTCTACTGTTATCACCTGGATGATGTTGCTTTTTACAATGACGCGATAAATAGTTCAAAATCAAAAAATTAACATTTAACAACACTATTGATTGAGATCATATAATGATTTAATCATTTATGAACTCTCTTACTCACTTACAAAATCACGAGCAAGCTCTATTTATCGCTTCTCAAAAGAAGGGAAGCAATGTCTGGTTAACTGTCGTCCCTACCCGCTCAATCAGTACTCTTTTGGAAGATGTCACTTTCCGGATCTCAACCTCACTTCTATACGGTTTAGATGTCTGCAGTCCCTAAAATTGTATTTGTGGAAAGTTAGTAGATAAAAGTAAACGTCATGGCCTATGTTGCAAAAAAAGTTTTGGTCGCACACACAGATACAGTCTCTTAAATGACATTATCAAACGTGTCATCAGCACTGGAACCCGGAGGACTTAGCAGAGATGATAAAAAACGCACCGACGGCATGACTTTAGTATCGTGGACCCGAGGTAAAAATTTAATTTAGAACTCAATCTGCAGCGATAACTTTTGGCTCCAACTAATATTAAAACATTAGCAAAATCTTCTGGAAAAGCAACAAATGCAGCTACTGCAGCAAAAAACATAAATACAATTCTATCCATTAATACTTTTTTCGTCCCATTTGCCGTTGAAACTCTAGGATCCTGAGGAGAAGACCCTCTGAAGTTCATTCAAAACCTGTGTGATAAAATAAAGTTATCGTTAGTAATCCTCGTTCAAAATTATATTTTACTTAACGCATAAACCTACCCATTCAAAGAGGTTATAATTTTCAAAACCATGTTCTTGTTCTGAGGGTTAACGTTCGCTTCATTCACAACTTTGTTGTTTCAAATATTAAGTGAGATGCTGTCGATCGAGCGTAAATACCTATAGCAGTTAAAAACTACCCTAAAAAACATGATCGACCGTTACGTCAAATTTCGATGTAGTTTTCAGGTAGCAAACTATTGAGACTTTTGGTAGCAGCTACGGAATTGCTTCGGAGCGCTCAGTTCTGATGAACGCAACTAATAACTGCATTGATCAAATAATACTTTTCATATTTACCTAATTAGAGAAGTAACACACTTTTTGATTCGTTTTCTGAACAAACTGTTGAGTAGGAAATTTGACAAGGAAGTTTTTTTTTAATTAATTAAAAACCACCGAACAAATAAACACGAAACTGAACTGATCTAGTTAGTCTTGACTTGTGTCTTCTACAGTAAATTAATAATAAAATATGACAATCTTTTCATTAATTATATTTTACTAAGAATTACTCAGAGTTGAAAGAATATAAGCTATATTAAATAATAAATCTCCTCCATGAAGGAATGTAAGGTTCCCATACAGCGTTCCCTCTTTGTAGGGCAATGCTTATTCGTTGTTTCAAATAGGATTTTGATCTTGGATCTCTAATGCATGATGTTATCCTGCTTCCAAAATCGTTAACAAAAGATTTTTTGCACCATTTTTCAAGTGTGGTTTTAGTTAACGACGTATCGGTGTTTATTAAATGTTTTTGTTGTTGCGAATCTGGCTACATTTCCGGAGGCAAATGATGCCTACTCTTTTTCCGTCATCTCGAGATAGCCCAGTAAGTACCAATTTTAATGGGATGTTGGCAGTCTGAAGAGCGCGCCGAAGGAGTGTTCAGCTCAACATGTTGAGAATGACGATTAGGACTCTTTCTGCATATTAAACCGTGTATACCGTTTTTTGACATAAGATCATCATAAGCCACAGCAATTTTAAACGAATTGTTGCTTAGATAAAAATATTAGTAACGCGAAATCAGCTAAAACGGTAACGGGATCTCCAGCCACAGAGCCGTCGTCCAAATAACAGACATTAAACTCGGAATTAAGTTCTTCTATAATGGGCTGTAGTGCCAATCCAAAAATCATTGGGGCACATATGGATCTCCTTGTTAATGGCCAACGTGAAACAAAATTGTGTAAGATCCAAAAAAGAGAAAACTGGGGCTTGAGTAGCATTGTTTCAAGAAGTAATGTATTTCTGGGATTTTCTCTCTCGCTGTTAACATGGAATCTCTTTGGATAGTGTTGAACGGGTTTCTAAAATCAATCTTGAAGAAAACATGAGAGGAACTTGAACTAGAATGTAAGTACGCTCTTGCAGCATGCGGTATTAACTCCAACTTGCATGGGTCGCAAACGGGTTTCCAGCAAAGACATCAAATTTTTAAGACATTGGAGACGAATGGCGTCTATGCTTCCAGCATAGGTATTAGGTAACGAATTGATTGAGTCGCGCCCTTAAATTGAGAGAACTACTACTTTTGGTAAGGATTTATTAGAAGGTTGTTTCTGAATGAAGGTCTTTTGATGCATTGTTTTCTGGAAGAAGTGAGTCATTTGATGCAAACAAACGGATTGATCCATTAATATCTCTGTGGGGTTGACATTGCAACCCCATTCTAATCAACTCTACATCTGCATATTACGTATGTAGTAAACGCGGAAATCAAAACTACTATTGCAAGTAAGCAAGTGCACTTAGCATTTCTTAACGGCTTTGCTTACTAAGCACACTAACCTACTTCGCATGTATAAAACAAAGTAGCTTCAACAACAGAAATCAGTTCAGTTCAGTTCAAACCTACGTTCAAACTCAGTTTAGACCAGTGCAGTTACAACCGAATAATGAGGGCAGCCGAGAAGCCAACAAGTCAAGAACCAGCCAAGTAGTCGCCGCACCAGCATCAGGTAAAGACCGGTCGAAGCTCAAATGCATCGGTGAAATTCATTCCGGCCCGCCGTCTTTAGCACGATATATAATACCACAATATCAGGTGACATCGCACCGCACATAGTACCCCAATTACTATGTGCTGACCTACAACGTTTCCATTCATAATTATCATTAGCATAGCTCAATCACGCTATGTATAATAATAAACGCTGCTAAACCGATCCGAATGCAACTCTTTCTCTGATTCAACCCGGCGTCTAGAGTAATACACCTTAAACGCCACATCTCTTTCTACTACTTTGCGTTCTACGCGTCGTGAGAAGGAGACGACATATTTTTGAAGTAATTTCACTAAAGCATCTTTAAGCGACATGGAATTTATGTTATTTTTTACTGGCAAGGCAGGTGAAGCTGATTTGAACATCGAAAGTAAACAGAAGGTAGTGTAGACAAAACTCTACAAGTCTTTTCAAGTTTTAGATTGGTTTTTAGAGACAGCTGTGTTAATTAAAGTTTTTTTCACAAAAGTCAATGAATTTTTTCATTTTGTCAGTTGAGGTTATTCTTAAAAAAAATATGAATGTGCAATGACAATTGCAGAAACAGCGACAGTGAAATAAAAAAAGTATTTAAGAAGGGATGCGATGTTCTAATACCATAAAAATTCAGAGAACGATATGAGCGAGCGTATGAACATTTTATGAAGTATGGATCCATGGAAAAAATGCAGCGAGAAGAGTGTACTACCTTCCTTTAGTACAAAGAAATAACATTCTGAAGTCTCCTGGAAGTATTTGGTTCCAATATTCTATACTAAAAATCATGATCAACTTGAGGAACAAGATTAATATTTCTTCATTCACAAAATTAATCGCTTTCTTGAAACAGAAAAACGTTGGATATTGTCTAAGAAAATCTAGGGTGTTCAGCAGAGAAGATATGGTAAAATTCTTAAATGAAGCTCTAAACGAAATTTATTTAATAATACTGTTAAATTCTTGTCAACACCAATATCTAAATCACATATCTATGTTTTTAAGTAGTAATAATATTGGAAATAGTAGAAGCACTTTGCCTTGATGAAATAATGAAGCAAACAAGTAAAAACATTGACGATAAATGTTCTGTCATTGTTATAAATTATAAATATATCTACCACGGATTCAAAAGATCATCAGCTACCTTCTTAACTGACAAATGGGCACATATACTTGATATTAAAATACAAGGTGGGTGGAAATCTATAGCGGTAGCAAAAGGCAATTTAGAAGATAATTTAGAAAATATTATGCCAGTTAAATTTTACACAACGTCACGCATAAATAACTGAGACACAAATTTCTTGTGTGACTCAAGATATTAACTCAATATAATGGAAGTCCATTTCTCTTAGTATATCATTATGTGTTGCACATAACACTTTCTTTTTGCATCTTCTCACTAACATTTATTCTCATTCCTTACTTGTTTGCTACAATTTGCTATCAATCTTTTTACAGAAAGGCTTTTCTTATCCTTGCTTTTCTCTTCCGTACTTTGAGTATTTTTTATCACTTCTCTAATTATTTCTTTCTTTTTCCACTCTTCCTTTGCCTACCTTCCTTTTTATAATATAATTTCCTTCTTGCTCGAACTTTATTTTCTGTTTTCTAACTGCTTTACAACACTTTAAATTTTATTATCTGCTCTTGTATATGCTGTCTTTCGCGCCGCGCTCTTATTTTTTAATTTATATTTTTCTTCCACTATATAGCCCGGGTTGTTCTATCCGACTAATCCATCTCCAAAGCTTTTCTAGAACTCTTTTAATTTTTGCTGCTTCTTCCATCTCCAAATCTCATCTCCATACATTATTACACTTTTAACTAATTTTTCCAACATTAATTTTTGTTTCTCCAACTCTGTTCGACTTTTTTACCAATGCTTCAATATGCACTTCATCTTATACCACAGGTATTTCCATGTGGTAACACTTTTCATTTCTTCCTTTTCCTATACGGTTGTGGTGATACGTTTTGTATCTACACGATAAACGATAAACGATAAACTAAATGAAAACACAAAAAAAGACAAATTTCATTAAGTACTTTAAAACAGAAAATTTATGAATCCCGAAATGAAATTAATTTTATTTGGATTTTAAAAGGATGTATTACGGAAACATTTAAGTTTGTCTCAAAATTAGTCACTAACAAAATTTTATGCGTAAACTACAAAGTTAAATTAATAAAGATGAACTCTTTCTAAAATATTTATATTAAGATGGATTAATATTCAAGATACTACCAAATGTAAAAGAAACATTTTTTTAAATTTGAATTTGTAATATAAAAACCAAACAATTTTCACGCTTCTTCTGAAAAGAACAAAAGGTTGTTTCACTCTAAAGTGCAGGAAACCACGAAAATTTTTCATAATGTTCTCCAAAACCTTTTTAAAATTAAAAATCATTTCAAAGCCACATTTTAATCTTCACTACGCTGGAGGTCTTTTAAATCCTCTAGAATTGTCGGCACAGTTTTATGTTGGCCAAATGTTCTATGGATTAGTTTTAAATGTGGTCTTAAGAGCTGCATGCGGTCTAATATACTAACGAAGTTTATTCTTACTACTCTTTATTTGTAAATTCCTTTTTGTGTCCATCACGTACTTTGACATTTACAATAATGTAATCTGTTTATCCTCTTAATAGAAAATCATTGAGATAAGGTGGATGTTTTTTCGTCGCACCATCTCTGTGCCAGTGATTCTCGCAAAACAAACATAAAAATGTGCGTTAATGAAATTCGTTTCCCATAATGTCAAATTTATGAAAATAAGGGCGACAAACCATATGACTATTTACCGATGTTTGGGGTGTCAAACAACAGTTGCCTTAAATAAAATATTTCATAAATCATATTTAAGCTCCATTGTAGTTGATCTGGGTGTAACGGTTAAATTGGGTTATAGAAATATTTTGTGTTATATATTTTATTCATAAGGGTGCGTTCATGTGGAAGATGTTGGTTAAGTAACACGTCATGTGTCACTTGCGGTTCGACACGGTTTGCAACAATCGGGGTACCGCCATATAGGTACGGACCCTACTTTTCTTTTTCCAAAATAAAATGATGAAAAGAACATAAAAACCTCAACTTTAATTGTTTAAAATGGTTTTGTACAAAATGAATGTTAAGTTAAAGTCTTTTATTATTAACATCTTACTATTGTATTTTGAATTCCTTCGGCGGATCAAAAACTGTTAAGTGGTGGCTTAATAATTCTAATTATTGAATGTTTGCACTAATTAATGTTAAATGTGATTCTGCAAACGTAGCAATTTACAAAAGTAAACTATTCACATATTATTTCTAAGAAAATGATAAAGATGATTGCAAAAATTAGTGGCAGTATTGGGAACTATACTGTGTTCCGGAAAGCATCGTCTATTTACCGGACTCATTAAAGAACTGTTTGAGAATGTCTCACGGATGGCACTGATTCTGAATCACAATAGATATAGCACGTTTCAAAATCATAACGATTCAAAAATATAATATGAAAGTTACAGTTAACTAATTGGAAGAGGTTGTGTAACACTGTACTGTTACCCGATCGAATTTCAACACTAGTTTCATGAATAGAAATGGACTTCAATTGTATTGAGTTTAACATCTTGAGTCACACAAGAAATCTGTATTTCAGTTACTTCTGCCTGATCGTTGTGTAAAATTTGATTGGTACAAGCTATTTTCTTTTGCAAATTATCCCATGAAAAATCTTGACGATGAAGCAATTTTCGGTCTTAAATTGAAGTTTTTTCGAAGCCGTCTGAGAAAATGGGCTTCCTTGTTGGTTTATCTATTATAGTGAAAGTTCACCCTAGTTGTCTTGAACGTCGGTATATTTATAATAATGACAGAACCTCTATCGTCGATGTCCTTAGTTGTTAGCTTCATTACTTCCTCAAGGTAAAATGCCTCTCTTATTCTTACTATCTTACTTACGTTGACAAAAATTTATTCAGTAAATGAAATCTCCTGTCTTAATAGATTACAGTATGTTTGTTTCACCATATGATGGGCCTAATTATACGAGTATTTTTTGAAGTGGACTATTAAAACTCCATGCACTAATTTGTGCCAACGTTTCGGTTAAAAGACGTCTAACCTTTATCAAGGCAAAAAGAGATTGTTGAAAAAAATACTCTCTAAGAAGGCCCATCATATGATGGAACAAACATACTGTAATCAAAAATTAATTGTTTATCTTCATTACTAAATAAATTTCGTCTGAGCTTCATTTATTAATAACACCATATCTTTGCTGAACACAATAGATTTTCTTGGACTACATCCAACGTTTTTTAGTTTAAAGGAAGCCATTAATTTCGTGAATGCATAAATTTTAATATTGCGGTTAATGTTGATCATGGTTTTTACAACGCCGCCTGTAGTCGTATCGCCTCGTTTCATCGATGATCATAACACCGCCTACGATCATATCGTCCACATTTATTTGTGATCATATAGCCGCCTGTGTTGATATCGTCGCCTGTATTTAGAGAAGTTTCGCAACCTTGCTCTTCACCTACAATTTGGTTTCTAATTGTGTCTAAATTTTTTGAAGAGGAAAAATTTAATAACTGTAACCTACAAACCAACACTGTTTACCCCCGATCACATGAAACATGTAATTGTTTTAAAGAGAAGAATTGTAATAACTATATCCTACCAACCAACACCGTTTACTCCCGCTCACATGAGAATATGTAAATATGCGATATGATCATAGGCAGCGTTATGATCAACGGTGAAATGTGGGCAATATAACTAATTTTGGACGATGTGGCCAGGCGGCGGCGGTGTTGTGAACAGGCGGCGTAGTAATCGGACCCCAAATAAGCTAGTACAGAGAATAAGAGAATTTTTATTCAAATCATAAGGCACTATCAGCTTTCAATGTTCTCCAAACGTCTGAAAACAGTACAATAACCAACGTCAAGCTCTTTACCATTTTTGAAAAATTATTCGGCATGATACAGTTCTTATCGCTTATTTGAATTTACTGAAAATTGACCACAACGGGGCTAATTAACAACCTTGAAATCGCCAGATCAAGAACTATTTCAGCAGCGCTTCATCTTAATTTTAGCTCTTAAAAGTAAGGCTGTTTCATAATAATGTGCCCGTTTTGTACAAGATTCAATCATGTATAGTGAGTTTCCACAAATCACTCGCCCTCCATACAGTCCGGATATGCCCCCAGTGACTATTATTTATTTAAACATTTGGAACGGACCTTCGCAAAAACTCTTTTGTGGCGATTAATTAAAAAAAACAGTTTTGGTCCATTTTGAAGACAAGATAAAAGAATATTGAGTTGTTGTCTAAAGATTTAGAATTAAGCATATCTGTTGAAGTACAGTAGATTAAAAATAAAAAAACTTAATTACCTATCTATAATAAAAATGATCAAAATAGCAAGATTTATTTAGGATCTACAAACTGGTTATTTGCTACAAAATCCAAAGAACATGAACGTTGTATTAGACTACAACAACCTACAAAGTCAAATATGGCGAAACATGTCTTGGAAACGAATAATTCTTTTTCACTAGATACAGATCTTATAATTTCCCATCCATATAATATAAATAAATCAATCTTAAATCTAGAACAATTTTACATCGTAATTAATTCAGTTCAAAACCAGTTATTGAATACTCAACTCGATTTTCCCAATATTGATTTTATTAAAAAAAATTTCTTCACAATTAACGCGTAATAATTCGTAAATTCTTCCTATGTAAGTTGTATAAACAACAGTTCTAACTTAACATTGTTTACTATATCCCACAATCAATTTTCAAAATTTCGGCTTTATTCGGTTTTTTATCTATATCTTAACAAATATGTCCGACCACCAAAGGTTTTAGTTCTGTCATTTTAACTAATAAATTAATTAAAATTGTTTTAAGTCTCTGATGGTAAGTCATACTTCGTTCCTCGGAGTTTTTCTGTTAATTTATTTTGTATTTGTATATTTTAGAATAATTTTGATATACTTTAAAATGAAAAATTTTCTTCGAAACCAGTAGTATACATAAAATAAATAATACTGAATTAAGGATAAAGAGTACTAATTATCCTATGTAAAAATATTTATTCGACGTAAAATCTATTTTTATTTTTGTAGACCACAGTGAAAGCAATGTGATTATTTGAGGATGTTTTTGTAGAAATTAATGAGAAGATGACAAAATACAATAATTGGCAGCAATTTCATTTGTCAACGGGATAATAATATCACACGTATCTGAAATAATCAATACTTCAGTTAAAACATCGTAGAATAATTTTTGTCATCAAATGCGAAGAGTTTATTTATAGAAAAATGCGTTGCAATAATAATATATAATCCCTTATTTTAAATTGCACATTTAAATTCATATTTCATTTTCATATAAAAGAAATAGGAGATTTTTATGTGTTAATTCTATTGTCAATTGCAAAATTTGTTTAAATGTTAAAATTTTTCTTAAGTTTTATCACATGTGTTTTGTAAAATTTTATTTGTTTTAGAAATAATAAATTTTCTTCCACTATTTTATGAAATTTTGTAGTATTTTCCTCTTCTTCTGTGATATTCCACTACTCTCTCATTTTCTTCCAATTTCATCTTCTATAATTACCACATAATTTTCTTCCATTTCTCTTGTTATTTATATGATGAGTTTCTTTATCAGTTTTCAATTCTTTTCAATTTTACAATTTTGCTTTATATTATCTTCTTCTTTCATATTAATTTTTTTCGATTTGTATTCTTTAAACCCCAACTCCAAAAATCCAATATTTTTCTTGTATTTTACCTATTATTTTTTAAACATTCCTCATTACTCTTTTCTATTTCTTGGTTTATGTGTTTTTTTATTTTCGCTCTTGCGAAATTTCTAGACAGATTTGTTATAATTATCCGGTTAAATTTAAATACCAATTGTTAAGTATTTGATATTAAATTTTAAAATAGTGTTAGAAAAACTATGACTCTATGGAATAGAATTTCCGAACTCGTTTAAGCGGAATTTTTCTATTCCAATATTTGTTCTAGAATATACTATTTTTAAATCATTTTGGTAAAAATTCACTTACTTTTACAACAAAGGTTAAACCATCGGTACTTTAAGTACGGCTGACAATATTTATTTCTTTGGTTAATAGATGTTTTCTTTCAAGAAAGTTACTAATCTACCTCAATAGAAAAAGAGTATTGTTCGGTATACAAATTTAGGTCAATAGACAACTTTTAAAGTGATTGATTAGATTTTCAGCAAATCGATTGAACCAAAGTTGTATGAAGAACAAAAAGTGTATTTTTTTCGGCCGAGTTTGAGATTATTGGCCGAGCGTAGCCGAGGTCTAAAAATCAAACAAGGACGAAATAACATAATATAAATATTATGTCTGATTACGGTAAAACTTTTTTTTTTTGACAAACAAATAAAAAGATGTCTTAATTTACATAATCAGCATCTCCAATAATTGCTGTTTGTTATTTTGTTTTGGTGAAAAGATAGAATTTTCAATTAAAAAATGATTAATAGTTATCCTAATTTGTAGACGATTCAAATGTATTTCCTTCATCATCTTGCTCACTTGGCATCGATGACTTTATCGATAAAAGGATAAAGTGTGAGATTCATCGTGTCTAACAGGATCTGATAGTTTGAAACGTATTAGACTTACTAGAAATCGAACTCTTGCAATTGAGGAAGATGTTCAGGACGCTTTAAGCTTTAATTTGAGCCTACTCTAGACTAGTCGGGTCATCTGCTTTAAAACAGCTCTACTACTTTAAAATCATATCCATCACATTTTTAGTATGTTACTTTATTTTGTTACTAATTTTGTATACTACATAATTTACATGATCATACAATAAGTAAACACTATAAATAAAATACCTCGTCCATGGAAGCTGAGTCAGGAACAGTTCTAAGGACACTTCGAGGCATTTCTTCTTTGGATAGCTAAGCTAATACGTTGCGTAAAATTAGTGGCACGAGGGTCTCCAGTATTCACTAGCATTTATTTTCTAAGGTCAGCTATAAATAAGATAGTGCCATCGCAAAATGGACCAAAGGTTTGGACAACAAAGGCTACAAACTGGTAGTTGTCTGATAGGGTGAAGTATTTCGAAACTTTCTTTTTCTCATGAGAATCGACAATAGTTCCAGCCCAAGTCTTGGATAGAAGGAGCTAGTGTATCCGTACAGGTTGCCTCTCAGATAAGTACTTTAGCGTTTTACCAAAGAATTTGCGTTAAACCATTGGTTTGTTTGCCGTCGTCTTTAGAAACTTCTAATGGTTTTAGATATTTGGGGATCCAGTAAAATATCCTGTTTTGTAGATAATCTGGTTTGGGTTGGTATGTCTGATAATACGTCGAGCACTTTCGATACAAAAAAAAACGTAAATACCGTTTTCTTTGACCTTGACTTCACAACGGCAAATACGAAGTTGACATACTTAAGTTCCAAGACGTAAGACTAAAGAAACACGTAAAGTATTTTTGTCTAGTAGTATGCTAATTAAAATTATAGGATGGTTAAAATCTTGAAAATTAAGTTAATTTTATTGTCGGAGGCCTCCAATTTTCAAGATTTTAATTATCACCTCCAACACAAAGCATGGATTTCTTTAACGATTTATAGAATAGTGTTAAGCCAAGCACTGAAGTATTTGTTTGATACTGCTAACAAACGACCTTTTTGAAAAGCGATAAGAAGATGTTTTTTGGTAGTGATAATGTCTCAATTCTTTTGTAAACGTGGTTCCACTAGAGTGTCAATGAAATTCTCTATCCTGTTTGGAGTAAATTTTGTGTGATTTAAGGATTTGTCCAATAAATATTCGCATCCGAAACAGGACGGGAGTAAGCCTAGGAAGGATATATGGCCAAGAAACATGAACGAAGTTTATCAAAGTGTATAGGGAGAGAAGTTTGTCTTCAAATATTGTGACCGAACTGATTATTAAGAACTGATGAGAGGCAAGTCAAATCTCTTAAGATAGTCCTGAAAAAGCCATAACGGACTGCATCGCATAATATATGTAAGCTTGTGAATCCACAAGCAATGCGAATAAAGAAGAGGTCAGTATGAGTTTCAGTAACTTATTACGATCAAGGAGATGCATCACGAAATTCCAAAATTCATTTTATTATGAAAAGGGCGTCATTTAAAATGGTGTCTGCCTTGCCGCTTATCAAAGATCCAAATGTTTAGATCCGAGAGTAAGCATTTAATAATGAGATGGACTGAATATTACTAAACCAGCGGAATCCCCTTGGTGGCAACCTCTTTCGGACAGGATAACTTTACCTTTAAATGAGAGAAATGTTGGCTTCTCGTGGTATTGCAGCAGGATAAGGTAAAATAAAGAAATTTTGAGTTTCACGGAAGGAAGATTTGGGAAAAGTTCGTGTTACATGAATTGCTGCTTCACATCATTTATGCAATCCAAAGTCAAGTTGAGATGACGAAAAGTGTGGCGCTAAGACTTTACGAATATATAAAATGAAATACATTTTTAGATTTTACCGTCATTCAAATCGCATCAGAGTGTTGTGGTACAATGCACTTTGTCGACATCGGATGTTTAGATTGTAAGACTCTAAAGGTATTCTCATCCTCCGTCACAAATTTTTCATCGCTTGAGAGAATTCGAACTGCTCCACGAATGTCACCTTCATTTGTACAAATTTTGTAAGTAGACTTGTTTGAAGTTTTTTTTGCAAGCGATATTTGCGTCTGAAAGTCCGCGTCGAAATTTGATGTATTGTTTTTTATGTTCGCTGTAAGGGAAGTTTTCTTTACGTCCGAAGGAACATGGAGGACTCTAAGCAAATGTAGAAGGATCACCCCAAGCAGAAAAGCTGTTTTCGTTTATGCACCGAAAAAGAACTGGTATTCTAGCACTCCGAGGTATTCGACTCAGTATTTTGTACTTAGCTTGAAGTTTAGCAAAATGGGCCAACAATGTTTTTGGATTAAAATCATTGGTGGCTGTAGCTGCAGGTAATAGGGGCTAAATTAGGATGACGCTTTCTAAGCTCGTATACCATTGAAAATTTTTGATGGCGTTCTGGGTACGATATTAGGTCAGGATTGGTGGGAGATTATTTTTACGTGGGTGAGCGGAGTCGCGGAAGTAAGCAAATTGGTCGCACAGACTGGATGGAACCATGTCAGGTGTCAGACAGCCATCACAAAAAACTATTCTTGACTCTTCAGCATTTCTACATGGACAAAGATTCTCGATTATAGTCATATTTAAATTTTGATAATAATGTTTTGACTTTCCATATTGTGGTAAATATCAAAATCAAAACCTTTTACCAGAAATAATCACAGGCACATATTAACTTAAAAACACAAATCTTAAAAACCACAACACCATCCAAATCAAATCTATAAACTTAAAAGTTAAAGAAAGACGCCAGAATGATGGTGTAGTTTATAAACAATATTTTATAATTTTTAAATATTAACATATTTCGAATATAGTCAGAAATATTCTAAAACTAATGAAAATTAGTTTAATAACAATAATGAAAATACTTACTGACATGAAAATCTTATTCAAATTTGATAGGTATTTGTGTATGATCACATCAACAATATTACATTAAAAGTTATTAATAAAGTAATTTTAATTTAATAATAATTCAATGTAAGATACATAAACAGTTTGATTATTTAATAATAAATAATTAGAATTATAAGAAAGAATAAACTAACTTTATTTTTTACCGATATAATTATTGTCACAAAAACACACTAGTTTATCCCCTACATTCGAAGGTTTGTTTTATTTAATGTAGAAGGATCTGTAGTTGATATATATAAAATATTGGGTACATTACATAGTTAGGTAATAAGGTTACCATTTTGACTATCCAATCCCGGAAGAAGTTTTTATTCCAATTTATTTAGTTTATTAACGAATTTAAACAGTTGTTGAATGTGAGGAAAGAGAATAATGTAGCATTGAGTTCTATTGAAAAGTTTTCATTAGATAATGGAATATTGAAAAGAAGATTAAAAAAAGTAAAAGTTAACTGATATTGTGTTTGTAATGCTGATTTGAATGTAATGTTGTACTGGTAGGTTTTCTATAAATATCAAAATTAAAATGTTGCCAATATTCAAAGAAAATATCAAAGAAAGTTAATTAACATTCGAAATTTGAGGTGTAAAATTAATCCAGTAATGAATAGTGTTCAATAAATCAAGAAAATCTTTAATTAAATAATTGTTTATAAAAATAAGATCTTTATCTGTAATTAATTTTAAAATTGTTTAAAAAATATATCAGTTACTAATAGTGATGAAATATTATTTTTTGTATTCATATTTGAACAACTAATCCTAATTTATTGATCCTTAAAATTAAAAGTTTGTAAACTTGTTAATGTCTCTGCACTTTTCAAAATGTAATAAATAAATGTCAAATTTATAAAAAGTTTTTATGTCGGTAAGTATTTTCATTATTGTTATTAAACTAAGTTTAATTATATGTATGAATATAGGATCCATAATTAAAAATATTGGTTATTTATATATATAAATTATTTACGCTTTAAGCAATCCAATATTAGTTATTTATTTATTATTTATTGACTATAGTTTCAAATCAAAAATTATTGTGCGTCATCTTCAGAATACAAAAATATTTTTTATACAAACGTTAAATGGACATTTGGTTTTCATGGAAATTTAGAAAACATAAATTGGTTTTGTAATAAAAAAGTTTTTTTTAAATATAAACTAGGTATGTAAAATGTTTGAATCTGGAGTTAATTAAATTAATATTAAGGACATAAAATTCTGTTTCATAATTTAATGTAAGATCGTCAAAATTTGTTTGATCATTGATTTAAATTTGGATTTGTTGTTTTAATGTATATTATTTCTAATTTATCTAAAATTTGTCTATTATAATTAGCAATTTTAAAAGGATGTATGAGTGAATAATTTAAATGTTTATGTTTGTTTTGGATAATTTGTTTAGCGAAAGTTGATTTAATTGCATCTAAATTATAAGAATATTTTTGTGGTTGTTTAAGATATCTTAGATGTTCTTTTAATCGAATTGTAAAATTTCTTTTAGTTTTACCAATATATATTTTGTTACAAGAGCATAGTAGTTGGTATATGGCGCTTGATTCAAGACTATTATTTATATTTAATTTTTGTGAAAAAATGTTAGCTAAATTGGTAGGAGCTTTGAAGACAAATTTATAATCAGTTAATTTATTCAGATCTTTAATTATGTTAATAAATTCAGGAATAAAAGGAATTGAAATGTATTTATTTTTTGGATTTTCATTAATTGGAATTAGATTTTTTAAATTATATACATAATTAAATTTATTAAAATGTATATTGAAACTATAGTCAATAAATAACTAATATTGGATTGCTTAAAGCGTAAATAATGTATATACAGGGTGTTAATACTAAGTGTTTACACTCGAAAATGGCAGTTAGATCTCATTAAAATAAACAACTTTTTTTAATTCCAATTTTTGATTTTGTACCCCGGTTCGTAGTTATAGCTCTTCTTTTGTTTTTCGAAAAATCGTCATAACTCCTTTATTTTAAGGACTATTAATAAAAAATAAAAAGTTTCTGACTTAGCTTTCGATTCTCTAGAACATTTGTATTTACAACTATTTTCTATTTTTTCAAATAACAAAATGGCGACTGATCAAAATTTCAAACCAAAATATTTTGATAACCACTCGATAGATTTTTTAAAGTAAAACACTTATAAAATCATTAAATTATCTACTACAGCATTTGCCTAGAAAAGTCCTTTCAATTGTTAAAAAAAAAGATTATTTAGTTAGTGTCGTTACTCATTCACACTACAAATTAACAAACTAACAAATATCTGAATCGAAAAAGCCTTAGACAATAAAAAATGAAACAATTGAAGATTAGAACAAGTGAGCTAAGATATTCGCACTTAAAACTGAAGGATGTGATCTTGTTTGTGCGTTATAAAATTACATATTCTAAAGTCGTGTCCTTATTTTACGTGAAAATGAATAATTATCGAAACGATGAACTGCTTGAAATGCTTTTGGTTTTTGGGGAAGCTAGGCGTAATGCACACGAAGCTCGACGAATCTATCTGATGAGATACCCGAATCGTCGACAGCCATGTAGTCAACTTTTTAGAAAATTTTGTAGACGATTATCAGAGACAGGTAGTTTTCGCCCAACAATTGGTGGAAATTCCAATAGATTACGTCGAACACCTGCATTTGAAGAGGCTGTACTTAATATTGTTGAGGATGATCCATCGACAAGCACAAGGGTAATAGGGAATAGATTAAATGTAAACCATGTGTCTGTTTGGCAACTTCTGAAAGAACAAGGTCTTCACCCATACGCTAGACAGAAAGTGCAAGCTTTGGGACCTGACGACTTTCAGCCAAGACTGATGTTCTGTCGTTGGCTTCTTCAGCGTTGTAATCTTCAAAGAGATTTTGAAAAATTTATTCTGTTCACTGATGAAGCTTGCTTTACAAGGAACGGTGTATTTAACTCTAAAAATAATCACTTGTGGGCTGACGAAAATCCCCATGCAACATTTACTCGCGCATATCAACAACGTTTTGCTGTCAATGTATGGGCTGGAATCGTAGGGGAGCATGTAATTGGACCCTACATTCTCCCGAACCGCCTGAATGGAGAAAATTATTTGGCTTTCTTGGATAGTGTGCTACCGGAACTTATTGATGACTTGTCATTAGACATTAGACGGAAACTTTGGTTTCAGCATGATGGGGCTCCGGCTCATACAACGCGAGAAATCACCGCATTTCTAAACCGCGAATATACAAATAAGTGGATTGGAAGAAGAGCTCCTGTTGCATGGCCAGCCCGAAGTCCCGACTTAACTCCATTAGACTTTTTCTTCTGGGGTAAGATGAAGACCATGGTGTATGAGACACCAGTGAATACAGAGCTAGAACTAGTGGCTAGAATCGTGGCTGCAGCAGAAGATATCAAAGAAAAGCCAGAAGTCCTTGCGAAAGTTTCTACCAACGTTAAAGAACGCTGCCGAGCTTGCATTGCTGCGAATGGCGGCCACTTTGAAAATTTATTATAGTGCATTTTTCACATCCGAACTTCTATTGTTTCTAATTTAATGTCAGAAAGTAACCTCGTTTTAAATGTTTTTTAGTTTCTTAATAGTTGTGAGTGTAATACTAGTAGTTAACTGAATAAATTTTTTTTGTAATTAATTAATAAATTTTTTTTAGACAAGTGTTCTAGTAGATAATTTAATGATTTTATAAGTGTTTTACTTTAAAAAATCTATCGAGTGGTTATCAAAATATTTTGGTTTGAAATTTTTGATCGGTCGCCATTTTGTTATTTGAAAAAATAGAAAATAGTTGTAAATACAAATGTTCTAGAGAATCGAAAGCTAATTCAGAAACTTTTTATTTTTTATTAATAGTCCTTAAAATAAAGGAGTTATGACGATTTTTCGAAAAACAAAAGAAGAGCTATAACTACGAACAAGGGTACAAAATGAAAAATTGGAATTAAAAAAAGGTGTTTATTTTAATGAGATCTAACTGCCATTTTCGGGTGTAACCACTTAGTATTAACACCCTGTATATACATTATTTACGCTTTAAGCAATCCAATATTAGTTATTTATTGACTATAGTTTCAATACTGGATACTCATTTTAATGATGAAATTAAATAAACTGAGCTCTGATCGATTATAATTATATTAAAATTACACATGGTGATGGAAATGTAATAAAATACAGTATACCGCTTGTATAACATAAATAGTAATTACCGCATTTACTAACCGTTAATACATAAAACTTTTATTATTTACAAGGAATTTTATCTAATTTTACAAATAATTAGATTCTAGTAGTACATTGTACAAAAAAATCAGCATGATTCCTCCTGAACATATCCAACAATAACATTGTGTCAAAGCATAACAAGACACTAATCTTTGAAATTTAAAGTTATTTGTTAGTACTTTTTTCATGGCAACTGGGTGCAAGTGCCATTGATTATGTACGCAACTTCCAGTTTAAAGTAACAATGCGTGTTTAACTGGAAGTAAGTCGTAAATCCGTTTAAAAGAATATTGCGTTACGGTATAACTTGTAGCCCACTGTGTCATTTACTTGCTACTGTCATCCTTACTAACACTAACAATACGTCAATAAAACGTTCATGACTTTAGAACTTAAAGACACACGAAGACTGATTGATTTTCTTTTTAGAAAATGAATGCCACTCCTCGGTGCTTTTTAAAATGGTCAACGTTTTCTCTCCAAGCATGAAATTTCGGACGCAGCGTTGAAGTTTCTTCTTTTTGCAAAAATTTTCTTTAAATGTAATTATGAATTCGTGTGTAACATAAACTATTAAACCGTCAGGGGCGTATCTGACACAACCTAACATAACAACCCCGAAGCGGCGGCATTTTCAAAGCATAATATCACAAATAGCCCGGTAGTTCTAAACTTTGATGTCTTTATATTCGATTTTATAAAGAAACTATTGACTTTTGTGCTTTTGAATCGTTTATCTCTGTGAGAAACCGACACTTTGCCTAAAACCAACTGCGATATTAACGTCAATATTAGGAAAATATTTCGAAACTGATTTATATATATTTTTAAGTTTTATTGGATCGGTGAACAAAAAGATATACTTGTAATTCCTTTGTAACTAAAATTATGAAAAGGCTTTGCTGAAACAATATGTAATCAATATTTAGTAAAACACTTAAAAAATGTTCGCTTTTGTTTCGGGGCACGGATTTTGAAGAGCTGTTGACTGAATAGAAATAAAGACAATGAAGCGAAAATTTACGGGATATTTTTTAAAAGGGATTTTAAAACTCGTGACTTTTAAAATAAAATTCCTTTCGCATCTAACATTTCTTAAATAATTAGTAATGGTAATAAACCCATCAGTGGAGAAATTATTAAGTGTTAAGAATTCGTTTTTGCAGATTAGACACAGTGCTACTCTTCTTCTTTTTCTAAATGAGCACGTTGCTACTTCAAAAGATCCATTTTGTGTAGAACAATTACATTGTCAGCTTTTAGCGTGGACATAAAGAAGATTATCGAAAATATTGAGTACAAGCTTTAACGCTGGGTGGCATTTTGCGGTAGTTTACTTTCTTACAATAGATTATAGTACCTTGCAAACTGGTTAATGGCAAAAATCCCTTGGTAGTTTGCTACACCGGAATAATGAACGATGGTCTCGAAGGGACTATCTTTTATGATTGATTGATCTTTTCTCTTTTCCTTGTAACAACGTAAACATCGACAAAGTCCGAAAGGGTTGTTGGGGTTTTAGTAAGATATAAGCTTTTCATTTAACGGAACTCTTTGCCATGTGTATTAATATAGTTATTGTTTGACTGTTGGGGTCGTTAGCCTCATCTTTTCAGTTGGAAAAATGTTAAGTTTTTATCCGTTATACCACTGGTGCAGTATTTTGCGCAATTTAAATGCATTGTTGAAAGTTTTCATAATTTATCAAAAATCCGTCATATTTTTCGCTTCAAAATTATGTTTTGAAACGTTCATTTTTATGTGCATTGTAGAAATAAATATCCACTTTCCAACATTAATTACCAAAAAGTATTGATGGTGATAAAAGAGGTTAATAAGCTATAGGTTCAGCTTTACAGTAGGTAGGTATATTTAAGTCAAAGTTTTATATGTAGGTAAGATTTTATTTGGATTAAGTGTAGAAAAATAATATTAATTAAAGATTTAATAATTCGAATTCTGTTACAAGATAGAGTACGCTTCGTACAATTCAAAGACGAAGAAGATTTTACTTACATCGCTTACATTATCTCAAGAACGGCTTTACTTGAATTGGACAACTAAGAGCTCATCAATTTGTAGGTTCAGTTTTTGATATGATATTCATTTTTTACTTTGATAGTGTAGATAAAGAATATTAACTAGCACGGTAAAGAAGTGACACAGTCAATTTTACATATACGTAAATTACCTGTGAATCACCTAGGCCATTTAAAACGGTGTACTTGAATTTTACGATAAATAAGTAAAAAAATTTTACTTACACTTCCTTCCTGTCAAGATTTATAAGCAAATGTTAGACTACCAACTTTTGTAGTCTAACACTATCTACTTACAAAGGTATCTTCACGCATTTATGGTAATATTCAAGACACGTCTAAAATTGTAGTTTTAAAACGGCCAAACGTCAATATGCAAAATTGACATATGTCGCTTTTTTACAGGATGTTAATATTCTTTGGTGTAGACTATTTTACTCTAGGTTGCCAAACTATCTTTTTTTTAGACACTTTGATGAATCTTTTTTTTTGATTTATTCTTAAATTTTTAGAATTTGTTGATTTGTTTCATAATTATGTGGCATTTTCCAAATGACCCAAGCCAGAAATTTCTTCTTCTTTTAAATTTACTGCGCTTCTGGAGACACATTTGGTAGTGCATTACGTTACTTGCTCATCTGTAGCACACCTTCCATTAAAGTATAAATATAAGATCAATTTGACTGAAAGAAAGAGTAGTAAAAAAGTTGATTATAAACATCATCTCTCCTGTCGTTTGACAGGTCAAGTCAATTTAAATTTTACCTCATTTTCGTAAATTGAACGAAAATTCACAAAGTATCAGGAAACCAAAGCGTTTGATGAATGCGTTATATTAGTACTGACGTACAACAACAGAAAATAGTTATTATAAAAAAAAGTCGCGAATAAAAACTTTAGAAACAGAAAAAAATACGGAGAGAAGTATGATGGGAATAAACGATAAGCCAACGTGCAATGACGTTGCGTTGGAATAATAATAATAATTATATCACAGAGACATCATCAGAATGAATGAAAACACACAAAAATACTGATCCAGTAATTGGGAAGGAAAAGAGAGTAAGAGAACGTGCGCAGCAAAGATGGATTAGCTATGAAAATAACTGGTTCAAAATGGATCCAACTGGCATAAGAACAAGAAGAACAGAAAATAATAGAAGATGCATATGACCAAAGATAGAGAGAACAAAGCTAATTAAATAATAAAAAGAAGAAGAAAAAGTTACTTTCATTAACGTATCTACATCGCATGCTACTAATAACTAATAGCATTTCGGTCGCTGAAGAAGGTTTCCAAACTAGGCTTGAAAGCTGCTCAATAAAGATGACGTCACAGTTTACAGTCCATTGAAAAATATACATTTACAATAAAAATCAAAATGTACTTACGTTATGTCATTTCAACTTTGTAGTACCTGGCACAATTTTAATTAGAAAACTTGTACAAACTCATAAAATTTATACAAATTGTCTATACAGGGTGGTCCATAAGCTTTTGGCAAGTTTATGTGTTATCTGAACTACATATTGAATTTTGGGAATTATAAACAGTAGGTAGTTATGCATGCCCATTGTAAGAAGAAATGACGTTATTGGGCCACGTGTTGTTTTATGTTAGTGATTTTTCTTTGCCATTAAAATAAAAATACATCTTTATAAAAATGCATTTGTCGTTTCTATAGTAACAAAAAAACTGACAAATAGGTATTGTTGAATTGGCATTAGAAAAATCTTTATAGTAGTGCAAAAGTATATTGGGTGTCCCATTAAAATTTGGGTATCACGTGACCTTAAATGTGACGTTTCAACAACGCCATTTCTTACTTATCTAACAAGAAACCCGTTCTTGTGCTTGTTGTCTTGCACTTTTGATAAACTCGAGCAACTTACCTGCAGTAAAAAAGTCAGATGCATTTATGTAACACAAACCTTGCGTTTCATGCAAAACTCTACATTGCACCGATACTAACAAACGTGTAAGTTCTTATAGATGGTGCTTTCAAAAACGTACAAAAAATTAGGCGTAAAAAAATTCAAATACAAGTTATAGATAAAGTAATATGCAACAACCGCGAAGTTTATCTTTTAATTTTTTACTTTACCAGGCGCCATCTTCAAAAAGCTCTAGCTCCCTTAGGAAGCATTTTCGGACTAGGTGAATTGGGTTAAATTGTCTTAAAATTATCTGAGGAATCTCCGGTCTTTGTTTGTCAGGAGAGTTTCTGGACACCCTGTATACTAACTGACATTAATTTCGTTTTCCAAACGTTGGTGTACCTACCACCACACCGTATCCGCCTTATTCCAGAATTCTAAAGATTTTTGTGCACAGTGTAGAAAAGTGTTGAAACAGGTAACTTGTGAAGTTTGAAAAGCAATATTTTGAGATGAATTTAACAATTGTAGCGGTTACCATGGCAACACAATGGCGTCAACAATTTTTTTTTAAATGTAGCGACATATTTTTTTTTAATTTTCAGAATCGTTATTCATCAAGAATTCTGGCAATATGTCATTTGTCATAAATATACCGGGTGGTTCAAAAATACCGCACACATTTCCAAAGACCATACCATATGACAAAATGCTGAAAGATCGGCTGAAACAGATCTTTCAGAATTACAGAAACTATAAATTTGACATATTGTTGACAAGTGTAGCAATTACGATGACAACGGTGTGACGTCACAAAACCTTTTTTTTAAATAGAAGCATATACTTTTTTTTAGATTTTCGGATTCGTTATTAGTCAAAAAATTATGACAATATGTCATTTGTTGTAAAAATACAGTGTGGTTTAAAAATATTGCACATAATTCAAAAGATGGGTGATTTACCATGATATGAGAAAATGCTCAAGCAAATTACTTAAGCGTTACAAAAACTATAATTTGATAAGATTTTAACAAGGAAAGCATTTAACATGACAACGCTAATACGGTAAAAAAATAACCGAAACATAATACAATTTTATCATTTTATCAAGACAACAAAATATTAAGTCCTAACATAAACTTAACTATAATAATTACTTTTTTAGAAAATGATGTTGTACCGGGTGGGCAAATAAGCGAGGTAAGCGGCTGTATCTCAGAAACTAATGATCGTAGAGAGTTACGGTAAAAATTTGATAGGTAAAGTGGGCAAGGTAAAATGCTGGAATTATGTTTAAGTTTTCAAGATCGCCGCCAGTGGGCGTTTCCGCCATCTTCAATTACATAAAGTTACGTTTCTTGCGACTTTTCCCAATGAATGTAACAAAAAAGTATTTGCGTTTTAGTGTTAACTTAAAGTCAAACATTTTTTGTCAAAACAATTTTTCTCTATATGTTGAAATAAAGTGGTGGGGGTATTTGAATGTTGTTTTAAATAAATGCCTCTAACTTCGAAACGGTTTAATGGATTTGAATAAATTTGGTATCATTGAAAAGAGCATTTCTTGGGATTTTACATTTCTCGTAATTATGACAGTTGTGACCTACACGGTCGCCGATAGAGGGCGTTATTCGATATTATATCCAATATATCAGTTTTTTTTCCAAAAATTTAAATGCAATGATATAAATTTTTTTAACCAAATAATAGACAAATGACCAACCAATAAACCTGCGCAAACCGCATCTTAATATCTTTTTCCTAACTCAAATTATTAAAAAAAAATACTAAACCAGGAAAATTCATATATACCCATTTAAAAATGCATCGGTTGCTTTCGATAAGAAGGCAAGTAGTAGGCCATGGAAATAAAAGACAACTCCTCTCAAAAATATTCACGAGAAATCTCAGTTTATTTAGTGCTGTAAATTTAAGTCACGCGTTAACGATTTTTCTTTTAAATAAATAAATAAAGTTGTGGTCCTAAAAGGACCGATTTTGAAAAAAGATTAATGCCTTCTGTGTTCAAATTGCCTTCCGTCATATTCACACATTGTTCCAGTCTTTCTTGAGTCGACAAAACCGCAGCCTCGATTTCTGCCGCTGATAGTTGACGGATTGAGTTTCGAATTCTGTTTTCCATATCCATTTGTGTTGTTGGTGGAGTCTTTTAAGCGTTTCCACAAGTAGAAATCCAGACATGTCAAGTCGGGAGATCTTGCCGGCCAAGAAAATAGGCTTCTTCTTCCTATCCAACGTTGTCGAAAGGTCTCGTTAATATGGTTTCGGACATTAATTGAATAATGTGCCGGACAACCATCTAATTCCAGAAACATAGTTCTCCTAGTTTCTAGTGGCACATATTCCAACAAAATTGGCAATACGTTGATCAAAAACTCTAAGAAGCGGTTACCAGTTAAAGCTTGTTCAAAAAAATTAAGTAATTTTATCCCCAATGATACCGCACCACACATTTAGGCTCCAGCGTCCCTGGTGTTGCACTTCTCTTAACCAATGCGGATTTTCAGCGGACCAATAATGCATATTATGACGGTTTACTCTACCATCACTACTAAAGGTAGCCTCGTCGGTCCAGAGAATTTCCGTTAAGAAATTTCTGTTTTCCTCAAGCATGCCTAGCATCCATTGACAATAATTTAATCTATTATCGAAATCTTGTTCATTTAGCGCCTGGTGCAAGGCTATGTGGTAAGGATGTAGTCTAAAAGTAAAAACAACATATGCGTAAAAAATAATATAATCAGAATAACACTTAATTGTGTGTGCATTTGAGAGTATGTGCCAAGATACTTGAATAAGATAAAATTATTTACCTATAATCATTTGTTCGTACTATTCCCAAGTCTAGAGACAATGTTCTAGTAGCTACATGTCTATCAAATTCTATGTAAGCCAAGACATTGATAATGTTTTCTTCGGTCTTTCCATTGCGACGTCTGCGACGTTGAGGACGACGAAAACTTCCAGTATCGCGTAATCGTTGTACCAAGCGCGAAAACATTTTTCTATTTTTTTTTTAATGATTTGAGTTAGGAAAAAGATATTAAGAAGCGGTTTGCGCAGGCTTATTGGTTGGTCATTTGTCTATTATTTGGTCTAAAAAAAGTCATATCATCGCATTTAAATTTGTTGAAAAAATTCAATATTTTGGTTATAATATCGAATAACGCTTTCTATTGGCGGCCGTGTAAGTCACAACTGTCATAATTACAAGAAACATAAAAGCCCAAGAAATGCTCTTTTCAATGATACCAAATTTATCCAAATCCATTAAGCCGTTTCAAAGTTACAGGCATTCATTTAAAACAACATTCAAATACCCCCCACCACCTTATTTCAAAAGATAGAGAAACATTGGTTGGACAAAATATGTTCGACTTTAAGTTAACACTAAAACGCAAATACTTTTTTGTTACATTCATTGGGGAAAATCGCGAGAAACGTAACTTTATGTAATTCAAGATGACGGAAACGCCCACTGGCGGCCATCTAGAAAACTTAAACATAATTCCAGAATTTTCCCTTGCTCACATTACCTATACATTTTTTACCGTAACTCTCTACGATCATTAGTTTCTGAGATACAGCCGCTTACCTCGCTTATTTGCCCACCCTGTACATGTTCAAAAATTAAATAACATATTTATAAAAGACGCTGAAATTGTTGGTCATTAACTATTTGACAATGTTCTGAGAGCATATAAACATTATTAATAGAGTTTTCAATACATTCTGGCCGAATGACCTCATTTCAGTCTGAATTTGCGTTCTCAAATCGACCAAATAATTTGTCTACTCATAGACAGGCTACTTTCCAAATAACTCCATAAAAAAATCCAATGGTGTGAGGTCCGGTGATCTAGCAGGCCATTCAATTGCCTCTCTTAGAGCTACCCATTGTTGAGAAACGTTTCGTCTAAGAAGGGGAGAAGCGCCATCCTGCTGAAACTAGATATCTTTTCTTGGAATATGAGAATCGTCTAGATTTGCTGCCAAGGCAGGAAGTAAATCATCTCGAAGAAATCGAAGATATCGTTCGGCTATTAGATTTGCTTTAAAAAAACGGTCCAATCAATGTTTTTCCAATTAATCCTGCCCACAATTAACTTTCTAAGGGTTTTGAGTATGCACTTCTAGTATTTAATGTGGATTTTATGGGTTCAATAACAACAATTATGGCGATTAACAACACCATCCAAATAAAATGTAGCTTCGTCAAAAAACAAAAAAATTTTTAAGACATTTGGGTCTCTATAGCATCTCTCCATAAATGAGTTATAAAATTCATGACGTCGATCGGGAATGATTTAGTTCGTGAGTTAGATGTACACTCGTGAAATTTAAAACTTGGACACCACAATTTCTGTAAACAAAAGTTTGCACATTGTGAAGCGTGCTTAAGGGTATCATTTACAATTCTAACAGCAGGTAGTCTCAGCAGGGGTTATCTTATAGAAGGACTGTAGAATGAATCATTACACTAAGCACGTTTTACAAAATAGGTAATTTACGTTAATTTTTTTCTTTAAAGAATATATTTGATGTATCGCTAATTAAACACCATAGCTCGATTAATTATCAAATCAAAATTTTGTTTAGGAAATGTTTACAAAATAAAATTAGAAATAATTTTGATTTAAAAAACGTCTACAAGCAATAACTTTTAAATTAAATCAAAAACTAAACATGGTTATTTGGGTTGACTGATTATTACTTATTTTTAAATAAATCTAACCTACTAATTATTGTAAGTTATTAAAAAATCATTAAACTCTCTATTCATAATATTTAGTCCTTACAAAATGTATATTTTATGACGTTTCATTTTTCTGTAGATAATATAAAAAGTGAAAATAAAAACTAAGGCAATTCTTATTGTCAACGTATATATTTAGTTTTTGACAAGAATTTATTACATAATTATAATTAAGATACCAAGTTATAGTTTAAAATTAAATGAAAACGTTTTTTTTTAAATAAAGGTATTACTATATAAATAAATATAAGAAATCAATAATGGGTGTGACCTCCATTATTGTTGATACATTCTTGAGGCGACTGCTCATTGACGCTATCAAGGTATCAATATAATTAATATTAATTGTTTCCCATGCGGTATCAATGGCTGCAATTAGTGCATTACGGTTTACTGGTATAAAATTTGGCCCTTGTTGTCTTTGGATAACAGCAAGTAACTTGGAGCTGTTACGCTGGCCAGCAAAAAGCCCAGATTTTAACATTATCGAAAATGTTTGGGCTCGAATACTTGCTGTTATCCGAAGACAACAAGGGCCAAATTTTATACCAGTAAACCGTAATGCACTAATTGCAGCCATTGATACCGCATGGGAAACGATTAATATTAATTATATTGATACCTTGATAGCGTCAATGAGCAGACGCCTCCAAGAATGTATCAATAATAATGGAGGTCACACCCATTATTGATTTCTTATATTTATTTATATAGTAATACCTTTATTTAAAAAAACGTTTTCATTTAATTTTAAACTATAACTTGGTATCTTAATTATAATTATGTAATAAATTTTGTCAAAAAACTAAATATATACGTTGACAATAAGAATTGCCTTAGTTTTTATTTTCACTTTTATATTAACTACAGAAAAAATGAAACGTCATAAAATATACATTTTGTAAGGACTAAATATTATGAATAGAGAGTTTAATGATTTTTTTAATAACTTACAATAATTAGTAGGTTAGATTTATTTAAAAATAAGTAATAATCAGTCAACCCAAATAACCATGTTTAGTTTTTGATTTAATTTAAAAGTTATTGCTTGTAGACGTTTTTAAATCAAAATTATTTCTAATTTTATTTTGTAAACATTTCCTAAACAAAATTTTGATTCGATAATTAATCGAGCTATGGTGTTTAATTAGCGATACCTTCAAATATATTCTTTAAAGAAAAAATTAAGTAAGCAACGTAAAATTACCTATTTTCTAAAACGTGCTTAGTGTAATGATTCATTCTACAGTCCTTCTATAAGATAACCCCTGCTGAGACTACCTGCTGTTAGAATTGTAAATGATACCCTTAAGCCCGCTTCACAATGTGCAAACTTTTGTTTACAGAAATTGTGGTGTCCAAGTTTTAAATTTCATGAGTGTACTTTGTAAGGATGACACTTTTCACTCTTGAAAAGTCTCAGCACCGTGGCATGTCATTCAACTATGGGGACTATCCTCTGTTTCAATTAAAACGTCCAACTTTGTATCGTTATCTACTTGAGGACGTCCCGCCCGTAGTAAATCTATCATATTTGTCGTTAAATGGATACAATTTTGCTTAGTTGCTTCTTGAGACTCGAGGCCTTCCAGGAGTTCTGCGTTAAACAAGACGCAGGCTACGTAGTCTGTCGCCATACCCTACAATAATCAAAATTCGAATTCTTTCAGTTTCTGACAAGCGAACCACGTTGTCGTTACAAGTATTACAAGTATTTTATCACAAATATGTGTTGCTACATATTTAACACAAAAAATATATACTTAGTAATACTAAAACCAAAAAAGTTGGAAAAAGAGAGAGAAGAAAACGAAAAAGAGAAAGATCCACACAATATTCAAAATTTTTTTTCTAAGTGATGCGTAACTAGTATTAAATATATCAATTCCAATTGGTACATTTTGATTATAAGTAGAACATAGGCGAAGAATTGGTGAATATTGATTTATGTTTGTTCTTGTCAGAGACAGTGAGAACAGCTGGTAGGTACGAGTATTATGAAAAGAAACATTAAATCGTATTAACGACAACAAATTAGAGTTATCATATAGACTATTTACAATTTTATATAAAACTAAGATGCCATTTCTAATTCTAATTGATGAAAGTGGTCTAAATTTGAAGTGAGCACAAACCAGTATATACTTTGTGTAGTTAATACCAAATGAATAACATAGATTACAAATTTATTACAAATTACCTGGTCTTAATGATTTCTCGCTTCAAAAGTTACTCATCTTTAGTCAAAGTCAAAAGCCTCGTGATAACAAGAATTTAAAAAAACTTTAAAGATCATATTTTATGTTAAATGACATGTTACCATAATTATTTAATGGAAAGAAATCTACCTACATTACAAAATTGTATTATGCGTCTGTTATTTTTTTTACGGTCGTTGCGTTGTTTTGTTAAATGCTACGCCTATCAAAATCTTGTCAAATGATAGTTTTTTTAATCTTTAAGTGATTTGCTTCAGCATTTTCTCATATAGTAAATCACAAATCTTTTGAATTATGTGCAGTATTTTAGAACCACACAATTTTGTCATATCTTGGTAAATGACACGTTTTTGGAATTGTGTGCGGTATTTTTGAACCACACTGTATTTTTATCACAAAATCTTCTCGATGTATTGCCAGAGCCATTGATTAATAACGAATCCAAAAATTAAAAAAAAGTATATGCTTCTATTTAAAAAAATGTTCGTTGTTGTCATTGCGTTGCCATGGTAACATCTACAGTTGTCATATTCATGTTAAAATATGGCTTTTCAAAATTCAACAGTTACCTGTTTCAGTGTTTTTTTTTATATTACTATAAATAACCTCTATTTTGAATTTTTTGTTCTACATTATATTTTCTTTGAGTAAAGAAAATGTTGGTGACACCTCAAGTACAGAAATTACTCTGCAAATTATGGAATCTCCTTTTTAAAAATTGATAATATCGACGCCACTGTTCATTCGCTCGGGATTTTTGCTGTAACCCAGGAGGTATTTAGTATTTTGCGTAATAACCTTAACCATTTTCCCCTATAGCTTTAATCATTTCAGTTCTAATAGTATTGTCCTGTCTAACCAATTTTTCATGTTTTAACTTTCCCATTGCTTCTTTAACTTTTCTTTACTGTTAAGTATTATTGGGTATTGGTAGTTTCAGTGTATTTGAAATTATTTTTCTGTACTTCCCTCTCTTCTTATAGTGTATCCATAAAATATTTATTTATATTTATCCATAATTTGTTTATCTACAGTGAAAACTTTATTTTCTTCATCTCCTATTCATTTCAACTTACTATGTTTATCTTTTCTTAACCCTTTTAATGCTTTGCATTTTCCTAACCATATTCACCCATCTTCTTTCTAAACTCTTCCCAATACTTCCTCTTTCCTTGCTGTACTAATTCCATGACCTTTTTTCTTTGCCCCTTATTGCATTAGTATTTCTCGTGTGTTCTATTATACAGGTATCCTTTCCATATACGTTTTTAATTTTTGTGGTCCATAGCCCACTACACTTGAAATTGTTCCATTATCTTAGATTAGCGCATTCCTTGCGCTTTAGTTTTTAGTTGTTTTAACTTCTCTCTGTCTTTACTCCACTTCCACTCTGTCGCTTTAATTATAATTTTATTAAAGTCTAAATAAATATTTCTACCACTCTACTTTTCTTACTTAGCTCTTGTTCTAAACTGTATTTGCATTTGTCTTTTCTTCTCTATCAAGTCGTTGTTAATGTGAACTTGTTCATCTTTGTTTATTCTTAGTTTTGATTTATTGACTATATTACTTCTTTATTTTTATAGCACCAGGCAGGTCTTCACGCCAATTTGGGTTGTTAAACAAGTAAAAAATTTGCGAGTAACACTGTTTTTAAAGTTATGGAATTTATTCACACTGTCCATACGAACAGAAAATCTTGAAAAGTTAAAGTCGACCTTTTAATAAATAAATTTGCAAAAAAAGTGACTTTTTTAATAAATAATAATAAATTTTTTGTATAGGTAATATTATTATTTAGGTAAGTAGGTTCGTCATTACGCACTCACAAACTAAATATTTATACATTTAATTATTCTAAAGGCTTGATGATATCTTTACGATAAAAACGCCGCTCTTGTGATGTCTTTTAATTAAGATGTGTCGTGTTATATTTTATGATGCATTTTACACTTCGGTAGATTTTTGATGTACATCTTGTTCGAAAATTGATAATTAAAGCAATCTTTTAAAATGGTGCTTGTTATTATTGAAAGATTCACTTTTGATTCAGCATGCATGCATGCATAAAAATTCGATACCTTATAATCAATGCGATATTTAGAAATGTAAATATTCACAGGCAACACAAAAAACTGGAAGGCAGAGAATTAATTATTAAATAAAGTTAAATAAGTAATATTTACAAAAACCTGTTCAAATTTTAATATATGTTAGAAAAACCTTTTAAGTAATTATTTATAAAATATCTTAAAAAAGATATTGGAAGAATATTTCGTGTAAATGTTTTTTATATTACGTTTGATGCTATCAAAGCAGTAGCGAGATTTACGGACATATACCTAGTAATTTTTTGACCCTTGGGCGTTAATTTTGCGTGTCGCCTCCAGTTCCCTTGACATCCTTAAATCTTTTGTGTATTTGAACATCTTTAAAAATTTTTCAGCATTATTGCGGCTAAATATTCCAGTTTATTTATAATTTTTACGTATTTTTTTTGTGAGTATTCACCTTTAACCTATAATATTCCTTTGTTTTAGTTCTAAACTATTGAATGCCCTTTTAATTCAGCTACTGACTTACTAATAAGAACTACATCATCACCGAAGGCAACACATTGTTACTTATTTTGGTTTGTAAATCTTGAAATAATATTACTGCTTTAGTTGTTATGGCTTCCAGTACAAAGTTAAAGAGCATGGTTGAAAGGGTCAATTAAAAATTTTCTGGAAAGTGTTTCTTCTAATAATACTTTACTTTTCATGCTGTCCAGCGTCATATGAATTAATCGAGTTACATTTTTCGGTACTCCGAGTTTCTTCAATGCATCATAAGTGTATATATATTTTTTATCGTGTGTGAGGCTGGTTTAAAGTCTATATACCAAATATGTGCAGTGGTAAACATACTCCAGTTGTAACTTGTCGTGTTCGAACAAGTTTGGCGCAACCGGTTTGGTCAATTATCTTGGTGTAGCGAATTTGGCACGGACCGAATTTGACGCAAACCAAATTTGATGCGTGTTGATAGTATCCGAATTTGATTCTGACATGATCCATTTTTATATTCCACCTCTTTTACAAGTAAAGAAGTGGTTTTCAAACTCAATTTTTTTTAGATTTTCCTTTCTTCAATTTTCCAATCGCAAGAACCTTCACATCCTCTGAAACTTTAACTTCATATGTTAAAGCTTCTAGAAGACACAATCTCTGGAATAGCCTAACAAGTAACCCAACTTGTGACTTAAACTAGGTGACTCGATGTTTTCCATCCTTTTCAAATATTAGTTAGAAAATTTTGGCCAATTGCCATTCGAACCATTTCTTGTTCTCTAGTTGGATGAAAACAACATCGCGACGTTGAAGATCCGCCTTCTCATATTCACTTCTACCAATTCCGGTAAACCACTAATTGAAAGCTGGTTGGATAGACACCAAATCTAAAAGATCTACGATTAACAAAGTCAAGAGTTGCTCATTTACAATAGCTTTGACATTACAAAAATGAGTCAATAATTCTTTATATGCGTTACCGAGCACTCTTCTAATTAATCTTTCCCAAAAATCCACCTCACTAATAAGCCGCTGTGGAAAATTGAACTTTCAATCGGTTCTTTGAACCTTGAGTTTATTTTCAATCCTTACACACTCCATTTGGAAATAATAAACATAAACATTATTTTACATACATAAATCATGAACTTCATTATTAATCTACATAAATAATGCCATGTATTGAAAAATGACGAGTTGTAAATCTTCAAAACATCTTAAAAATCATTCCGTATCCAAAAACAGATCGCCAACTCCATGTGAATACATCAATACGCGGCACAGGTAAACAAAACTATTTACGTCTTCTTCTTCTCTTTCAAGCACACTGGCCCAGCCAAATTTACTCCGACCATTTCAAACAATTAGCTTAAATTTACTTTGTCCTTCGGTAGGAGTGTTGATGGTACTCCGGAAGGTTTAGCTGTGAGTCTTAAACACTTCACACCCTTTTTCACAATCTTGTAAATTACTCAATGACATTGAGACATCTAGTACTTTTTTTTAATTTTCTCATAAAAAAACTGAACACCTAAATGACTTGTGGACTTCTCTAATTAAAACTTCAACCAGTGGATGGTAGTGTTGGGGAAGAACTAGTATTGTGAAGTTTTCGGTGTCATGTTAGTCACTAAATAAGTCTTGTTTTCGCATGATGCAACCCAAATTTACCCTTTTCAACTACAAGACCAGAAAATACACCAATCTTTTACCCAAAACTGGACGAGTCTGATGACAAACTTTTCAACATGTACAATTTTCTTGAAACCTTTTATTTCCAATTTTTACTTGATTCCCCAAATGTTGTTCACAAATCTTATAAGATTTGGATATTATACAATACAACTAAAAAACTTGACATGCAAAGGGGTCTCTTGCTCAGTTAATGTACTACAAACGACTAACTTTTTCTTTTTCTGCACAATCGCATTCTCATTTACAAAAATGTTTTCAGAAGGTCAATGAAGCAGATAATTTCAACCCCAATAGCCCCTCCCACCATCGTCAACGTTAACAATTACGAGGAACTACAACACAGGATAGAAGGTCGGCTGGAATTAATTTACCTAATACGTATCTTCAATCTTCTGCCATGGCGTTTTGATAAATTTCTTTCCAACGTCGACTAACAAATGTACGCCATTAGTCATTTCTTTTTATCTTCGCTAAACCCGTTGACAAATAAGTACAATAAAATGATTGATTCTCCTGAAGGTGAAGAACAAATTTCATCGAATTCACTAATCTAGGCCCAATAAGGCTTAAAAGTTCCAAACGTGGTACTGACATCATTTTTAGTAGAGCCAATCCGGACTTGTCTGAATCAATTGTACTATTGCATTTTTTTCACATTTATTCTTCAAAAATACCACTACTGAGTAAGTATCCTAACTCGCATCAACAAACAGATGGATTTACCATTAACGAGAGACTTTAATTTTACTTAAATACTTAATTCCGAAATCCGCGTATAAAACTTTACCTCAGATTTATCTCGTCTTAAGTAATTTATGATTCCCAGGTTTGTCGCAAGATTATGATTCATGGTCGATTGCACCAACACGACTTAAACTTAAGCAATACTTAAAAACTTAGATACAATTGTTAAAACCATAAAAACGATTGTTTTTAAGCGCTGCTTAAGTTTAAGTTGTGTTGGTGCAAACGACCATAAATCTTTGAACAGTCATATCTCCCGCCTTGTTCGATTCCCACTGCTTCGACTCCATTTTTCCCTCATTTACAAGTTGAACAGATTTACACTTGAAATCTTCATATTGAACACAATTATCAACATACAGAGACTTCCACAGTATTTTATTCGTACTTTTCAAGTCTTTTGTTACATTTTCAAGATGATGATTAATAACTGCTGGCCAAAATAAATAGGGTGCAGTTGACTCCAAAAACAGTACGTCGATGCTTATAAATCTTAAATTTTTCTTAAAACCGATTTTCCCACCAAACAAATCTGAGAAAATCCCTAATTGTCATTTCTAACTTCAACCATTTGAAAAGTTTTACGGATGTCTAATATGACTCCCATCCTTTTTTTCCGAAATTTTAAAAGAACCAAAGCAATCAACTCTAATAAATTGAACTTTTTTCCAGACACAGGTGTAATGATGGATGTTCGCTTTTACAAAACTGCATCGAAAACCGATGGTATAGCAGTTGTTTGACTTTCATTTTTGAGTACAGCATTATAAAGTAAATATTAGCAAGAAATATCCAATTCATCTAACGAAATTTGTTCACTGATTTCTTCCTTTTCCCAATTAACAAACATCTCATTGTATTTTTCAAACATACCTTTCTGACAAACTATTTAAAGGTAGTGGATTTTATCTTTTCAAGGCAGTTTAAAAATTTGGTGGATATTTGGACTAGAATCAATTTATGGTAAAATAACCAAGTAGCGACTGTCTTCAGAGTGTGAAACACTCTTCATAAAATTACTCATCACTTGCTTCTGTTATTCCGCCTTGGATTTATTTCCATCTTGATCTTATACACCACCAACTTCCACACTCCACAAGTCAGTCACTTGCAGTTTACACATTTCAATCTTAACGGCGCCTTCTTCTAAACCACTCAAACATATTTCCTTCCGTTTCCACTCTGACATCTACTAGGGACCAAACTGTATCCTGATCCATCACAGGTATTTGGCACTACTTTTTTCAAGTTTAAATTCAACTTCTCATGTCTTTTAAGTTCACGTGTATCACTAAATAATTCATGGCAAAGATTTTCTTCAGAAATAAAATCCAAACCAATTTCTTAAATCGTTTTCTTCAAAACATATGAACGTTGTGACGCTTTCTCTCTACAAGAGTAACCAAAATAATTTGGAGTATTACGTTATTAAAAGTTGACAAATTCGAAAGTGTTTACGAAACTTCTTCCACTGTACCTACTTTTAAATTCTATTTTGTGAATTTTTTTTGCACATATTTCGACTACAAATTATGCACTTTCAGCTGACTTTCTCACAATGTGTCCCGGATTTAAACGCAAGAAACAGCACCCATTTTTCTTAATTATATTCTGTATCTGACCCATAGACATTGTCTGAGCGTTAAAACACAATTGACTGTCATGGGTCTTCTTATAAAAGCTGCACAGTAGACTTTAACTCACGAGCAGTCCAAACGTATTTGAGAGCTCTTCCTCATGGTCCAATCTGTTGGAATGTTCAATTTATTTATCTTTACTTGTTAGTCCAAAATCCTGACCAAACCAAAATCATGTTCTTCACATTCATCTTGTTGTTCTCTATTAATAAATTGAGGTCACTCTTGGAGGATCTTCTTTGATTCTACCTCTTAAATAATAAAATGATCTCTGATAAACTTGACTCCACCATTTGATGTATAAACATTCCACTCTGTTCTAACTCAGTGCATAAAAATGCGATTCCAATTTATCAAACATTTAAGACAATTTCACTTTTCCACTGGAGTTGTGTCAAGTTCACATTGTTTTTAATTACTTATGATTTTCAAATCTAAACTTTAAGACTTTGATCACTTTTGAATAGTTTTGGGAATAATTCTTTACCAATTCTTTCGCACGAGTTCCTGAACCATTAAATATTGTAGTTTGTCACTAAGGTGGATGTCGTGATCTTCATAAATATTTTCAAATTGAGCTCAAAACCCATACCGCTCATTCAATTCACCATTGAACTTTTTCAGCTTAATTTTTGGAAGCCTAAATCCATGGTTTGTTCTACTTGACTTGATGTCATTACTTCTTCCTCCTGGCCCACACTCACTCGAGTCAGGAGACAACTTCCGAGTCATTGAGATTAAACTTCTCCTTGATAATTTGTTGAAATATTTTTTTACAATTGCTATTTCCTAGTCAATTTCCTCTTTTGGAATTTCTCCTTCCAACCTCCTGTTGAGTCATTTAATGTAAATCCTTCTATCTTTTTTACTCTCTCCATTTTCACTTTTTTGACCTCGGGGTCACCAATAATTGAGGAAAACTCTTAAACTAACCGTTAAAGGCAATAATTATGTCAAAGTGAGATATTCGCAAACGTGTTGGGTACTGATTCATTCCAAAAATTAGTATTTGGATTAAATATTATTTCACTGGATTTATACAGGGATGTATTTAAAATTTGACATAGGATTTTCCAAAAATTATGATCTAAATTTTTTACGTGTAATTTTTATTCCTCCCTTCAACTTGTATCGGAATTTTAAGAAACTGAAATCGATCAGACAGACAATAAAACGTTAATAAAAACTTTTACTTTATCTACCCTATCTATGTAGTATTCCATGTTATGGATCTTTAATAAATAGTTCGTGGTTTTGATTTGGTTCATCGAGTGACATTTGAATTGAAGCTCTTGTCATAAAACTGACTAGCATGTAAGAAAACAAATTTATCAAGATATCTAAATAATTAGTAAGATAAGTATCATAGACAAACAATAAGGTAGTAATTGAGAATAGTTATTTGATTCTTTATAAAGCTGCTTTTGTTTCTAATTAATTGGATTTTAAACATGGCTGTAATTAAAGTATGTTGGTCGATTTTAAATAAATATAGACCTAGAACACATTTAAACTACAAGTAGTTACGTTTTTTTCGATATAAAAGTAAATTTGATACACTATAACTATGTGCAAATAATGTATAAGTTAAAATTTACAAAATGTTTAATATGTATAAAGTTAGCACGTGGTAGATCAACGTGAAACATCACCCCTCAGTCGTGAAACTCTTTGTCCAGTCACGTTCAGTAGGAAATGATGCATCTGATCGAACGCCTCAAGTGGAAAAGCAGCAAACGACGCACACGTGCCATATTTTAAATAAACATTTAATAAGAGCTCTTCGTTTTGTTTAATTTAAGTACGTTAATGATAAAGCAATTTCCTCGATGAGTTTTCGCATTGTTAAGTTTTCGTCACATTTTTTTTTCTTATAAATTCGCGCGAAAATTTTCTACTTGAATCGCGACTCTTGAGGTTTCTTTTTTTCGAGAAGAGGCGGTTTTGTCGGATAATAGTGATTTACGAAGTTTAGGTAAATTTTCGTAAAATTCTACAATAACATTTTCTGTCGTTTTCAAACAGCTGCCTACGAGTTAAAGCGGTGTTCTAAATTGGCTTCATTTCTATTTTGTAGCATCTCCGGACGAGTATCATGTCAGGAATGTCACTTTCGGCGTGGATCGCTAGCAGCGCTGCCACTCTCTGTCGTGTGGTTTCTCAACTACAGCAAAACTCGTACCGCCAATTGCTGACTCTATGTCAATAATTATACCCATATCTGTCCAATTTTCAACACATTGAAGACATTCAGTTTTATTAAACTAAGCTAACTAGAACTTTGCTTTTATTTTAATTACGTAGTATCCAGTTTACCCTTACTTTTAATTGCAACTTCCGCCAACTTAATACCATGTGACGCTCTAGCTTGTCTAATTGCGCTCGCACCCCGGAATTGTATTACACATTGTACCTACTTTAACGCCCCAGATAGTTGCATCTAAGCGGATTATTCAACAAATCTAGTTGTGGGAAAAACGAAATAAATTTGTAAGATTAATTACGAGTTATTTACGATAGAATTATTTATTATCGAGTCACAATAATTAAAAGTTACAACAGTAAACGTTTACTTGATGTTTTCTATCCTTTGAGAACGCTACAATAATTTACGATACACCGTAAATTTCTACTTCAACAATAGACGCAATAAAACTGTGGACGTTGTCAATCACTTGGACATGGTCAACCTAGCACTAAACTGCTGGAGATTATAGAGCTCGTTATAAGAAACGTAAACATAACCCAAAGATTACTTTTACCCAAATGGTTTGGAATTTATGGTACCATAAAATGAAGGAAGAGCTGCGAACTTATACTACAGTCTACTTTAAAATCTATTCAATACGAATATTTATTTCGTATCGTTAAAAAAGACGTATTTAACTATGAATAAAATTTTGGTTTTAATGTCATTCGTCTAATCAATTTGGATGTATCGAAATAAAGCGCTAAGAATTTTTGTAAAACTATTTTTATGTTTTTAATTAAGCAACAGAGCAATGTATTGGTAAGTTTATAAAAAATATGTTGTAGGTACAAAAATGACCATTTCGTCGACTGAGTATCTTATTCAAAAATTTTACTCCTCATAATACATATAAATTATGCAATGATTTAAAAAGCAACAAAGAACTAGATACCCATTCACAATTAACTTTTCAAAAGTTTTCTTCTTCTTAGTATGTTTTTACTGATCTTCAGATCGACCGTAACATGCATAGACAAAACATATAACATTTTGATGCATGGGTACGTTCCTTTTTAATTCTTAATATTACTTTAAAATCAGTTGTAAGATAAAAAGGATTAGTAATTGCCTACCAATTTTCGACGTCGTAAAACGTTTGTGGTGTGTAATCGGTGTCGCGACCAAAAGAAAATCGAGAACAGGTAGCTTATCACCCAGGGGGTGAAAAGTTGATCCTTAAGTTTGACCCACAAAACACTGCTTTAGAGGTCGACGTGCGGGTCGATGGGACGATTTGAAAATCGTTTCTTAGAGGTCACCGGTTGTAAACGACGCTTCCGACAATACTGTGTCGACAGGAATCAAATTGCAACTAAAAGTACCACAAACAACCTTGCAATGATTTAACCTTAAGAGATTTGTGTCCTTTTGGGGCACTTTGCCAACAAAGGCCATAAGGAAAAGGTACAATTTTCAAGTAAAAATTAAGTATCAACAGCATTAAACCAATACAAAATAAATCAAGCGTAAATCCATAAAAATTTTTGTTTCTACAATAGTTCGCTAAAGTGTGGAGACTAATCTATCATTAGTGCCAGAAGAAAAACATCAACCAAACTTGGTGAAACTAATAACTGAGGTTGATGATGACATATTATTATATGACAGTATCATTAGTAACGATTTCTTAAACTTACCGAACATATTATACTGTCTAAAGTCAGCATGGAAGTTCGCATATTGGCAGTGGGTGAGACCAAACCAATATGTAGGCTTGGAAAACTGTAGTAAACACGAGAAATCTAAAATAATGTTTAGTGACGACATCGTCCATGATGACAAAGTAAAATGCAAACAACCATTTCATAAATTTGGTGATCCAATTTCAACCTGATTCTAATAATAATACTGGGGAATCCGACTACCAACCGTTAGAAGTAATATTAAACCAAGGGAAACGGGAAGAAAAAGGAGAAAGAAAAATAAGGAAGGAATGTAAAATGAAAAAAATGGACTAAGAAGAAGTACAAGACACAGAAGAAATAAAAAGATAATCAATTAAAAATAGAAGTAAAGACAATGGAAGAAGCAGTAGAAAACAAAGCTACAAAATAAAAGAGAAGGGGGGAGAACAATGAATGGTGGAATAGGGAGAAAAGGAATTAAAAAGGAGAAAAAAATGGAATAAAGACATAGAAAATTTGAAAAGAAACACTTCAAAGATGAATATAACAAAACGAAAGAAGAATATAACGTAAAACTGGAAGAAAAAATAAAAAAACATAAAAACAAAATAGAAGTATGGAAATTTGAATCAAGGGAAAAGTAGTAGAACGAGGATAGATAAAGAAAAAAATTGAGAATACTGCATAAAACTGTTAAGAAGAGAAAAAATACTTTCAAAAGGGGAAACGGAAACTGGGAGAAAAGGGTAAAAAGGAGTTTCGAGAAGAAGGGAAGAAATAGAACAGACAATGAAAAAGGTGAAGACAGAAAAGCATAAAGCACAAACGGAACACAGAGAGTATAATGGAAATACACAGGAGAGAACACGAGAGAACTTTTGAGACTGATCTTTACCAAAATTTGGAAAGGAGAAGAATTCCGTAAGAAATGGAGAAAAGTAATAATATACCCACACATATTATGTAAACGACTTGAGAAAGAAATATAGAAAAAAAGATATTACCAGATTGGGAATCTGGATTTAGAAAAGGAAGAAAGGTAATGTATTATATACGAAGTGTGTCGGTAAAATAACTTTCCCACATTTTTTCTAAGGTACTAAATGCTTTATTAGGCCTTTATCGTACATCACTGGAAAACTTGAAGCCTCCTCTTATTTTTCAACATTCATGAAGGAACTCCCGGAAACAGTCAACGCGCTGCGACTTGTGATCTGGTGTAAGCATGTGAGGCACCCAACGGGCGCACACCTTGTTGTAGCCAAATTTTTCGGTCACAATTTTGTGGACGGAGTCTGGGCATATCTCTGGTACGCGTACAGCAAGATCCCGTGCCGTGATCCTTCGATCTTCGCGCAAAATTGCCTCAACTTTTGCGACAACTTCGTCAGAGAGCGACGGTCTCCAACTCCGCTGTTCATCGTAAACGTCTGTTCGGCCATTGGTGAACTCCCTACACCAAAATCGCACTTGCTGGACACTCATACATTTTTCTCCATAAATTTCACACAACTGACGATGAATGTTCACAGGTTCCACCTTTTTTGAGTTCAAAAAACGGATCACAGCGCGTAACTTGCACTTGGCGGTGACAGAGACAACAGGAACCATCGCTAATGGCTGTCAGGCCGTCACTGAGCGTCATAGCGGCGCGCACGACGTATGGAATGGTAGTGGGAGACTAACCTACACGGCGGTGTTGCCGGATCGCGTCTAGCTACCCGCTTCCACAAGTTAAGGCATGGGGAAAGTTATTTTACCGACACGCCTTATGAGTATATTTTAAAACCGATAGTACATAAGGAATTTGAAAAGAAAGGGGTGAAGATTTATGCTCTGTTTCTGAATGTAAACGCGACATTTGACAATTTCAATAGACAAGCGCTATCGGAGAAATTTAAAAAAAATAAAAAAGAATTAGTAAATGCAATAGAAGAAATTTACTATATGTAGGACAAAAGGGAATAGAGAATTAGTTGAAGCATTCTGGACGAGGAAGAGGCTGAGGCAGGGGTCTCCAATAAGTACATGTCTGTTCTCAATATTTATACAGGGTGAATCAACCAACGGGACGGAGATTTATTGCAAAATACAAGGTGTTCCAAAAGAAACAAAACATAACTTTCATGCACCACACTTTTTTGGAACATACTGTATATTTCAAAATTATTTTAAAATGTAAAGTTTATCAATCTGCAAACTACTAAAAAGACAAAACTTGTAAAACTTTTACTGTTTTGCTATAAATCTCCATCCCGTTAGTGGTGATTCACCCTGTTTATACTATGTGAAGTTCTTGCATTATCTAACTTAAATTATTGCGACGTACGTTATTGTCCATACTTAGATCTTTTAGATAGAAACCGAATCCAGAAACTACAGAATTCTTGTCTTAGGATTATATTGTTTCTACCACTCTCTTATATCAAACTATTTTGAAGTCACTCATTTGAAACGAACATTAAACAATTAATAAGGACGGGAAAATTAGATGTATAATTTTAAAGCTTGTCGACATTATCGTTATTTAAAGAAAAAAAAGGGAAAAGGGAAAATTTTGTATGGGATGTGATCATAGTAAATGTTGTCGATATATAAGTGGGAAACAAAATTCTTTTTTTATGCTTGTCTTTGTCTTTTATTTAGATATTTTTGGGGAGTAGTACAAGAACAGACGGAACGATTTAACTTCCAGTCTGAACTACTTCCCATTGACTTAATTTAAATAATTATACAGGGTTTTCAAGCTTAAGTCGGCACTATTGCTAACTTCGTTATTATTAGAGCTACAGGGTCGGTTGAATAGGCAAACTAGTATCATTTGTTTCTCTCATCACTATGGTGAAAACAGAATAAAAATCAAAGATCGCCTCCGCGAGTTATGTCGAATTGTTAAATTTTTTCAAATAAGACACTCTGTATACAATATTTTCAATCGATAGAAAATTAAATACTGAACAAAAAATGTCCGATTATTTTTTACCCTAAAGTCAAAAATGACAGAGCTATTGATGATTTTTCAAATAAGTTTAAAGTGGCCGTGATTTTATAAACTACAATCGTTTGTTGTATAAATGTCATCAGGATTAAAATGTAAAATAGAAGTTTTACTGGTAAACAGTTTACATCCACTAAAAGCGTTTACAGGCAGGTTCAAAAATGCTTGGACCAAGAGGGTGACGTTTTTGAGCATCTAATTTGAATTTTTCTTTTAATGTTCACATAATCAATTAAAATAAAACATATCCTTTCGTTTCATAGGTATTCCTCTTTCTTCAAAAATAATGGAACACTTTTTGTTTAGTATTCAATTTCCTATCGATTGAGAACATTCTATACCGGGTGTCCCATTTCAACAAAATGGAACAATTTGACATAACTCAGGAACGCGATGTTCGATTTTTATTCTGTTTTTACCATAGTAATGAGAGAAACAAATGTTACTAGTTTGCTTATTCAACCGACCCTGTAGTTCTAATAATAACGAAGTTAGCAATAGAGCCGACTTAAGTTTGAAAAACCCTGTATATTAAAAAATTAAAATAAAATTAAAATTAACTATAAAAAATTTATAGCACTATAGCACCACGTGTAACAATTAAGACAATAAAATCTAAATCTAAATCTAAATCTAGACGATGTGGGAGATGAACTAAAAAACATCTAAAGGGAGGTGTTGTAATAGGAAGGAAAAAGGTGGTGGTGTTGGAATATTTATTAGTAATAGGTAAGAATGGCAATGAAATTAAAAGAGTAATCATTGGGAATAGAAAAATACTTAAAGTGATACAAATAGAAGAAAAAAGTAAAGAAATTCAAGCTAATGATGTTTAAAAAAAGAGGGGAGAGAAAAAGAAAGTGGTTATGTAAAGAGGAAGAAATAGATACAATAGATGACTGGAAGTGTTGGGAAATAAAACCATATACGATAACAAAGATGATTTACAGCTAACAGAATTAGCCCAAAAGGGGAGTAAAATATTGCAAGTGTGTGGGGTAGGAGAGAGGATATTGGTAAAGTAAAGTGGATAATAATGTATGTAGCGGAGTTATAGGAATGGAACGAATAGAAACTCAAAAATATTGTAAATAGACATTAGGGCTAGACAGGAAACACCGCGCACCGGGGAGGAAATAAAAGTAAGAGTACAGTCAAGAAAGAGGGCTATGAAATACGGAAACAAAATAAATAAAGACAAAAAAAATACAGAAAAGACGTTAAATGGTGTTGGTAGTCTGAACAGCAAATTGATTTCAAATGAGGTAAACAACTGCTAACTTTTAGAGCAAATTCGTGGTTACCTACTAAATTACATACAGACGCAAACTGGTTTGGAGTAGTGGCAATCCCTAGGGATTTTAACAAATCATATCTTATTTTAGTAAGTAAACAATAATTGATTAACGGGATTACTACAAATATAAACGAAAACTATGGCAGTAGTTTATGCCCTGCAACATTTTCGAGCTTAATTAGGTTTACAGATTACAGTAGTGACGAACTCAATATCTTGAGGATGATGTTTACAAAAAAAGATCTAGTGCCGCGCCAACAGATTGTTCTTCATGTACAAGTACAAGAGTTTGACGTATGCCACATATAGGTCTTAGTCATTAGCCTATCGCCTATTAGCTCAATTCCACCATGATAAGTTAGAGTCGATTAGTAAAATATTAATAGCGGGTATAGAAAACATAGAAACAAAGCAGTATTTTTAAGACTATAGAAGACGGATATGCCACATGGTGCGCAATGGTAGATAGTTAGGTTATCAGGCAGACTACTTGTGTATAGAACTGTACTGATAAGAAACAAAGCAAGTTAAAATAGAACTACATGGTTACGGTGCCGAGACCCTGCAGAGCCTCAAATCTTAATTTAATTAAAATCAATGGACTTATTGTCTGATCGACGAAAAAGAAACTCGTGTGTTTTTTTAGAGTCTCTAGTTTCACAATCGATTGTAAGTTAATTCACGTCTCAAAGATTGAAAGTTTTGAGAAGTCATGTAATAAATGCACTAACCATCCCTAGATCAAACGGACAATGTCAACCCAAATCACTGTCACTATCCTCGCCACGCCAAGTACTAAAACTGAAGTAGAGTTTTGGGATACCCATGTGTAAAAGTTACAGAGTGCTTTAAACACCACTCCTCCAAAGCCTATTCTAATTTATCAGGCAAAGTCAATAGTTAAAATTATATTGATAAATCCTTGAATGGTAGATATCAAGGAAATCAAAGTGTCAATGAGAATAACATAGGACTCGCCGTGAGACTGACGGTATCAGGTCAATGATTTGGTATTGGTACTCATCACATGGGAACTTCTACAGGGTTTACTCAAAAGCCAAAAGTTTAAATAACTGTTTAGGGTACTGTTACGAAATTGTACATTTAAGAGAGGAACAGCACAACCGAAAGCACATTATGCTAGCTGCCGATAAGATGAAACGCTGGATATCTGGTAAAAAAATGTCTAGATAATATAATGCGCTTGCATTATGGGAATCTGCTTAAAACGTGAAATGTTGATTGACGCTAATTGAGGTCTGTACTGTCTGCTTACTGATCACTTGGAAGGTGAGAAATTATAATAAAAAAATATCAGAGTGCTTGAGGTTGTTAGTGTTTGTTCACTCTCGGTTTTACATTTGGATGAATGCGATTTTTATATTTAGGGGAGCAAAAGGCAAACATTGAAGATGTGGGGACATGCGAATAGCAGGACCGCGCTTGATGCGTGATACATAGTAACTTTTTTTATTGTAAGTTACTATATTAGGTATTTAAACTAGTTTTGCGACATCTAGTGAATTAGGTATGTTTGCTTTTACTGGTAACTGCAGTTGAAGTACTGTAACAGTCTTATACAGGGTGCGGCAGATAAACCGTCAATTAGAAATATCTCGAAAACCAGTGGCACCAAAAATTTAAAAAATTTGGTACTGACAAGATTAGGGGACACTCGGCTAAAATAATTTCAAGATGGCGACACTTCCGGTTATACCAGTAGTAGATGTCAACTTCCTTATTTCAAATGAGAAACCCTGTATATTATTACATTTTCAGATTTTGTATAAAATTATGAATACTTTTGTGAATAACATTATACACATAAATCCAACAGTTCTTCAGATATTTGAACTTTTATGTCAAAATATAAGTTTTCTCACAAGAAAGTAATGGTACCTTTTTCTTATATACAACACATAATTTTTTCTCGAAGAAGAGTATGTACTGTAATAGCCTGTGAATAAAATAATTGAATTTATTGATACAGAGTGTTCGAAAAAGATCTACAAAATTCAATAAGAAAAAATGGCTGAAATTTGGGTTTCTCAAATGAAGATCCCCTTTTTTATTACTTGAATTAATTTATCATTAAGAGATAAGAAAAGTTTGTGTGAGGATGTTTATTCCAAAAATCGTTAATTTTCTACCTTTCCATTAAAATAGTGACGTCTACAATGCAACAAAGTATGTCTACAATGTAAATATAAATATCTTGGGGTAATAATGAATTCGAGAATTGTTTTTGTTTTAGAATTTAACCATTCGGAAATAAGACTGCAGGTAAAGATCATTGTTTCCATTAACCATTAAAAAACATTTTCACATTATCTTCGATTTTTAGATTCAGGTTGGTATCATCCGATTATATGACTCTCGTACTCTCAAAATAAGTCTGCAGAACTTTCTTTTCTTTAAACCAATTTTGAAACTTTGATTTATAAGTCATAGAACAATTTTTTATTTTTTCTGGAATTAAAGAATCATTACCCTTTCATCAACAACTTCTTTAATGATATGTATAAACCAGGGTTCATCAAATCAATCGAATTCGAATGTAACTGTTGCAAATTGAATTCTTAATTACTAGTTTTAGGCGCTGATGTTTTCGTTGTTTATGTTGATATTTATCTACAAAAATTAATTATTTGGTCTGCGATGTTAATGACTCCATAAACGTTCAATTCAATTTTACCTTGTTTTGCTAAAATAAAAAAAATATGTATTTCGTTACTGATTACATAACTAGCTAGTTTATATGCACAACTTACATGTAGTGTGTCTAAGTATAAATAAAATTATTATAGAATTTCTGCTAGAAATTGGATTCCATATATAATACAATATGTCCCCTAAGTTGGAATCATATGAAAAACTTTTTATTATTAATTTTAGGAAAAAAGTTATTCTCTATAAAAAGTTGTGCATGTTCTAAAATCTAAAATACAGTCATCAAATATCAAATTTTTTCAGTCGTATACAAGGTTTGTCAAAAATATGAATTTTACTGAAGAGTAAAGTACCTTTAAATTTAACAATATTGGAAAATGTTATTAAAAAAGTTAAGCAGAATTAAAAACTACGTTTAAATATGCAATTGCAAGTATTTACATTGATAACATTATTATATTTATTGAACATTTTTGAAAAATAAAAGTCAACACCCTGTAGAAATAAAATGACTCACAGCATCGTAAAAGTATATTATAATATTTTAGTCAAATTATCATAAATAATAATAAATAATCACAAGAGATAAATGTTCATTTAAAATAGAAATATTAATAAAAAACAAAATAAACTTAATTTTTAATGTAAATGGATGTAATTGCATATTTGAACGTAGTTTTATTTCTGATCAACTTTTTTGATAACATTTTCCGATATTGTAAAAATTTAAAGGTACTTTACTCTTGAGTAAAATTCATATTTTTTGACAAACCTCGTATACGACTGAAAAAAATTGATATTTGATGACTGTATTTTAGATTTTAGAACATGCAGAACTTTTTATGAAGAATAACTTTTTTTTCTAAAATTAATAATAAAAAAGTTTTTCATATGATTCCAACTTAGGGGGACATACTGTATAAAGTGATCCCAATCAAACTATTTTTTTTGTTTTTATGTATTAATTTATTTTTTTATAATACTATTTACGATATTTTCATCCCACATGAAATATACGTCCACACCCATGAATCCTTCACATACTTATGTTACTATATAATAATGTAAAACATTTTATATTTTTACCATTACGCAAAAAGGATCTCAAAGTTTATTGTTTAAAGCATAATTTCCATGCATAAATTTTCTGCTATAAAACGTCACTGATTAAATTTCATATTTAAAAAAAAGGTGTTGAATGCCCAATGCTAAAAAAGTTTCAAAGACGAGAAGCGAATAAACATGAATATAACCATGCTCACGGCATTAGGAATTTTGTATTTATTATTTCAATAAAATTTACAACATATATTTATTACCAGTCATATTGCATGATAAATAAAATTGTTTTCTTAAATATTTTTAATTTGTTGGACAATTAAATCAAACATCAATTTAACTAAATGCATTTTTATTTTTGCTAACACTAAAGTTGGCTATAATTATCGAACGATCGCTAACACGAGTCGACACAAAATGTCGCAAAACTTATAGTTTGAAATATGATGCACCCTCCAGTAGGGAATATAGTTGACAGCACGCATTTGTACAATAGTGAACTTACACTCGAGTTCTCTCAGACCTGAAGAGTCCCAAAAGGACGAAACAGCTGTCGAGTTATTCTCAGTGTTTGTTTGCTATTGTACAACCTCTTGCGATCTTACAGCAGGCGATTCGAGATTTTTATTTTTGCTAACACTTATGTTGGCTATAATAATCGAAGGATCGACTTATGCAACTGCTTGTACATACCTGTCGACAAAGTTGCTTAATGCGAACCATTTGCGTACGTGATTGCTAACACGAGTCAACACTAAATGTCGCAAAACTTATAGTTTAAAATTACAAAATGAAAAATTACCGGCCAACGATTGAGTTTTTGAAAGAACTGATTTTGTTGAAAGGAGTAGGAAAATGGCAACATTTGAAACAGAAATAAGAAAACAAAATTAAGAAAAAACACATAGGCTTGAAGCTCGAATCCTAAACAACACTACCTATCAGCTGACTACTTTTTAAACTTAAAAAAAAATTCGAAGACCTACCCAACCCAGCTTTTTATTTAAACAAACGTTATATTTACTACGTTGTGTTTATTAAATCCAATAAAAATGTAATTTGTCAATGGATGATACATCTGCCAACAGTTGACCAACTTTTAAGGTTGTAATTAGTAATAATAACATTAAAAATAAAATCATAAATGTTTCATATTCAAAAATGTCTTCCAATTGGCAAGAACTGTCACTTATGATCGTAATTTTTTTATTCGAATACTTCAAATTGACGGAGAGCGCAAAAATGTTTTATTTTTGACAAGGTCAACCAAAATTGAATTTTTCATTCTAGATTGCAAAAATAAGTGTAACCCGTTTGAAAGTACAAATATCTTGGACTCCTGTACTTTAGATCCACTTGGACCTCGCTCTCGTGTATTTATTCCGCTATTGGTCAATTTCCCGGATAAAATTTATTATTATTTATACATTTATCAAATAAACTCGAACATAAGAAGAAAAAGAAAATAGTTCAATTGTTACTAATTAGTAAATGTAACACACATCTTTAACTACTACAGATGAAATTATGAGAGAAATTCCATGTCAGATTAGGGCTTTGTATTCAAGCAGGACGGTCGAACAACGGGTGTTAAAACATATGTTCAATGTAAGTGGCTGAGTAGCGGGTAGATACCGGGTACGGGTAGGTATTTTCTGTAATCATGACAGAAATCGATTTACTTCAGGAAAACAACTCTGCCCACGTCAGTCTGGGTTTTTCTCTACCTACCAATAACATGGGAAACCATGACGCAACCTTAAATTCCATCAACTAATTGTCACCAAATCCTACTTGCACACAAGCGTGGCGACGAAATCCATGGAAGAGAAATGGATAGATAAGTGCTGAGAAGAATGAAAGTACAACGTCAAATAGTAAAATAGAAGTCATGCCTTCTTATTTCCATTACTGTGTATTTGTTAAAGTATCCCGATTTTTACTTTTACCTTTGCGACCATGACCTTTCGTGTAACATTCTGAGATTAGCTCTCAACAAGTTTCATAAACACGATCAGACCAATTGTACACGCCTCCTCGAGAATACCGTTCTACATTGCTCATAAGGTTATTAAAAATATTTCTCTATTGACTGATAAAGTTAAAATTAATTCGTCAAAATAAAAACGATTCTTCCTATCTGCCCAACTTCAAAAGATTATGCTGAATCCATTTCAATTGATTTCTCCAGAGATTAAAAAATCGACAAAAAGTCGTTGGAGATCCTAGGCAATTCAATTTTTAGGAAATGCCCACTACAAGTATTTAACTTGAAGTTTGCTCAACTTTTATATTACTACAGCTAACCCATCTCAATACTTATACGACATACTTCCTGCCACAAAATTAAGTTTGTATCTCCAACTTACCAACTTGAATCGGACTGTTCTTTTTGAGTTTTCTCATTTTTAGTGAAAGATTTATATGCCCAAGTCCGGATTCTAAAGTAACAACTTGGAAATAGTTGATCCCCTACATTTCTACGAATTACAAACTTGCTAATACAATCTTATCTACATTGTATTTTACTGAATTAATTTGACGATAATCAGTAATTTATTTGACAACATTTTTCGATCAATATAATATAAAAAATCAATAAAAATTACAAAGAAAACATAGATGATAATTAAACATACGACCATATTTGTTTCACCTCACTTCATTATTTTTCCCTAAAGTATATAACTATAGTCGAAATTATGAAAGAATTCCGCCCAACGGTGATGCACATTTGCGTCTTCTTGTAACGCTAAGAACAACTTAACCTACAGTGCAGGTTTTAGATCAAAATCCGCGAGCTAATCCGATATCGGAATCTCTCTCAAAATTAGTAATTTATTGCAACCAATATAACATTGAAAATTTTCTGTTACCGTAATGTAAATTGAAGTTACTTTTACTTACGTTAAGTTGGTAAAACTTCACAATGTTGCAGTAAACCTAGTAGTGTAGGTAGCAGAAAAACAAAGTTATATCCAAACATGACAACCTTGTAACAAACTACCGCGTGACGTCATCTTATTGCTATCGTAAACGAACTTTAGATGTCTTATTATTGAATTAGACTTAAGAATTTTTGAATATATTTTAAATTGATGAAGTTTCAATAAAAATGCGAAACATTAATAACTCAGTTTCTGCTGTTTAAAATTCAACAAAAATAAACATGCACTATTGACATCATAAAAAAGTATTTGAATTGTATGAATTATTTCAAATGTGCTTAAGCAATTCTTTTTCCGTACGTTTGTTCTTAATATTGCCATCACTTAAGTTATTAAACTATTACAGAATACCAAAAACATAAGTTCAGTGGTAAGAAGCTGACCTACGTTGGTCATTGCAAGCAAATCAAATGCCCATCAAAGATGCAGTCACGAATATAAAACGCTATAGGACCTATTTAGATAGGTAGAATCTAAAATTCAAAAAGAAAGTTTGGAAGGCCTCCGGTACTTTTTGCAACACAAGAAAATAAGCTTGTCGAAAACATTCACAGATTAGCTGATCTATATAAATGTATATTCCTATAAGTAGTAAGTGTATTTTTTACGTTACAAAAAACCACACGTCAAAATTGTTTATCAAAGTACTAAAGAGGGCTGGTAGAAAATGGCTCAACTTATTCTTGTTCAAGACCAAGATCTCAACAAATGAATTTCTTGGTTACTATTTTCTTAAATTGTGGAAAATCATCTAAAACTTGAAGTTATTTGATCAACCGTGTAATATGGATGAAAAATGATGTAGATCGACAATCTACAAGCAACAAATTGTGTTAGATAACCACGGCGAAAATGTGTCCAACTGTAAGTTGTGCAAATGTGCTTGGTCAGTCTTACCCCCATTCTTGTGTGTTTTTTAAAGACCAAATATTAAAACTTGAATATGTATATACTTGCCTATTAGTTCAAAAACTATTGTCACACATAAAGATAGTTCGAGAAAGCATTTGTTTTATAGCTTGCCCAATTTTCTTCATTTCCAAAACCTTGGGCCTCTCTTATTCATATATTTGATAAGGGTAGAGGTCACCATGATATTTCTATAATTAATACACCTCAATGCATGGGCATGACTTTTTGTTGTTTGGTTAAAACATCAAAGATTATGCAGCTTTCTCACAAGTTTGTACCACAGAAAGAAGACATAGTAAAACCCAGGAAGCTCAGAATATATTAGTTCTAGTAAGTCGATTGAGTTTCAAGATACAACAAAGGGAGTAGAAAATTATACCAAGTGCCAAAGAAAACTGATTAAAAAAAGGAACATTTACCGATTTTATTCTACACGATGATTGACTTAGCGATATCTCTAATGAAACGAACTCTTGTCAATAATTTAACTATAACAAAAAACTGAAGTTGACGTGGACCTATGGCGAGCAATAAAACTACTAAATTAAATTTAAAAAAAAACGATAGAATTACGAAAGAAATCATATGATTAGATTATGGCTATTGACTCTAAGTGTTTAGTATATTAAAGTATTCACACTAAGAGGAAACCAGCTTTAAACAGTTACCAGAAGTTACAAATTATCAGGTCAAAACCAAAATTAAATTAAACCAAAACTAACAGAAAAGCAAGGACAGTACCATAAAAAACTAAATAAGGAATCGTGGTTTTGTCTCCTGTGTAACACCGCAGTGAAGAAAATGTGCGTTGTCGATATGTTTACAAAAGCCGTTCAGGTAACTAATACCGTTGTCCATTTAGAACACTAGTGTGAACTCGGATAGTTTCCCATTTTCCACTTAAAATTTCAGTGCACACTGCGGTTGTGAAAGATATTCCATTTACGGTGAATTCGTTTTCAGCGCGTATTTTTCCGCACTTCTCTCAGGAATAATTGTACCGAAAACAGTGTGGAGCAGTTCAAGTGGTCACAGTAAAACTGCTTGGTCTTGGTGCGCACCAGTGCACACTGTAATCGTAAGTGGAAAACGCTATAAGAATGAGAAAGAAAAGTGACCAAACTTCAGGATATTGTTCCTTACTCGCAATTTCAAGACAACAAGTTTATATAGACAAAAGGGTTTGTTTTTATTAAACAGAGTGTAACTAGAAGACGCAAATTAGTATAGCGTTTAAACTTAGAGACAGTTTTTAAAGTAATAATTGTTTTAGGACCCCGTATAATAAAAACAAAGACGTTTAAGACTTATGTTTCTCGAGACTTTTTGTCTTAAAATTGAGTAAGGAACATCATCCTAAAGTTTGACCACATACTTCATTACCGCCCTGTATATTTAATTAGTTCTATTTTAGTTCGGTAGTTTCTACTGCATTTCATTTATCGTTTTCATACAAGGAGGAATGTGCCAAACTTCGGGAACTGATTCTATACAAAATTTTAAGCAAAAATGATTTTCTTCACTTTTGTCGAATTTTGCACTGTTAGCGAACATCAAGGATGAAAGTTGCTAACCCCCTGGGTTTGTTGCAGGCCTAAGTTTTCTTCCGTATGTTAATTGCTGTTTATGTAACATCAGCGTTGTTATGGATGGATGATCAATAAAAACGTTTTAGAGAGCATGCGAAAACGAATGGTTTTGAACTAGATCTTTAGCCACATCCACAGAATAACATTTCTGCCGTAAAGATTTAAAACTGAAAGATTTTTAATTTTTTTTAATTTGGTGGAAACATTTAAAGTTTGGAAAAATGGTATTCACTACACTACTCAATAAAAAGCGAAGGCTATTGAATGTTTCTTTCAAACCGTGTAAGAATAAACGGAGAGTTTTAATTTAAAGTTATGTTATTATTATCCCGTTAAAATTTATTTAAAGGACGCCGGTGTGTTAATTTCTATATTTCTGTAAAAATCAATAAATTAATAGCGAGACTTTCCGGAAAGTGTTGCATACAAAAGTAATTTAAAAGCACTTAAAGAATTAATTTCAGATTTGGTATTTCTAAGAAAAACCGAAAGATTTTTGCCCATTAAAACGAAGCACATGTCAAAACATCAGATTAACAGCAAACGAAGGAAATCTTTAAAAGATATGAATCCCGAATACCACCCCGAAGCAAAAATTTATGTTACGACAAACGAAAAAATTATTATAAAATTGCAGAAATTCCAAAAATATTTATCTTTTGAACTATAAACAAAAGTCGTCCTTAATAAATACATCAAAGATTAACGCTACCGGCGTCCTTTCCTGTCGGCATCTACGCTTTGTTACGAAATCTGTTCTGTTCTCGAATCCACCTACATTTGTAATAGGAGATGTTGAGAGTTAGCAGTTACCGCTTGATTAATGATTTTTTAACTCAGGTAGATCCTTTTTACATCAACATTTGGTTGAGCGCAGCGACAAAGTTGATGTATTAGTTCCGAAAAGAAAAATTGGCGCGCCCCAAGGATTTGTTAATAGACCGTTATTGTTTTAACGAGATAAAACAGTAGCGTACTAATTGATGGTGAAAGGCGAAATCGGTTAATGCCACGGATTCTGATTAAGGTATTTAAAAGCGTATCTGCAATTAATGTTACAACACAAGTTTATAGTGGGAAATTTAACCAGTTTAAATCCCTTCGGCAGTTTATAAACTCCACCCTATATAAAAACCACACCCGTAAAGATCAATGGGAGCGGCAAACCTCTACAAAATCAAACATTAAAAACCGTCGGATATATCCGATTGGTTTTCAAACATGGGCATAACTTTAAACATAATATAAGGTCGTTAGAAAAGAAATTTACCTGTAGTATAATACGACTCGCTCTAGAGGTTCTTATTGTGTTAGAGGTAATCAAACTTAAAAATTTGCGATGTAAATATGGTGCAGGTAGTGCTTCAATTACTACAACAAACAGTGATGGCTAGTACACCGTTGAAATCGTCTTTCTCGATAAGTTCTATATTGCCCGAAGCCATTCTGGATTCGCCTGACGAACCTGATACGTCAGATTCCGATACCGATTTAGACGTCACAACTACGCCACCACCTTTAGATTGTTCGAAGAGTTCTTCAAGTGACAATAAGAAGGACGACAGTGGAGATGCCACTAAAGAAAAGCCGCCGTACAGCTACAACGCTTTAATTATGATGGCGATTAGGAACAGTCCTGAAAAGAGGCTGACGCTTAACGGCATCTACGAATATATCATGAAGAACTTTCCTTATTATCGCGAAAATAAACAAGGCTGGCAAAACTCAATTCGGCATAATCTTAGTTTAAATAAATGCTTTGTGAAAGTGCCTAGACATTACGACGACCCCGGTAAAGGGAACTATTGGATGCTGGATCCATCGGCCGAAGACGTTTTTATAGGAAGTACAACAGGAAAACTCAGGAGACGGTCAACCGCTGCGTCTAGGTCACGTTTGGCTGCTTTTAAACGTACTATGATGTTTGGTGCTGGCATCTACCCGAACGTTTTTTCTAACTATAATCCCGCCATTATGGGATTGTGCCCAAATCCGTCTTTAATTGCATCCGTTTATCAACGTTATAATCCCTTTTTGTCGGCGGCTTTACCGAAACCCACACCTATCTTTCCGCAAACGTTTACGAACGAGCGCCTGATGATTCCGTCGGATATGAACAGCGCGATATTAAGAAATTCATCGCCTAGCTTTGATTTCTACGGAGGATTGAGATTTCCCGTTCATAATCAATTGTTACTACCACAATTGGCATTATCGAGCACGAGTACGAATTCAACGTTGGAAACCAAACCGGAAGGGCTCTTAAAGGCTGTGATTTCGAAACCGAACAATAACTGATTGGCAACCAATGTTGGTTTGTGCAATATTATTTTGTGTTTAAATACATCTGAGGCGTTAGTGCCAATTTTCGACATGCGGCAATTGCTGAAGTGAAAGTGTTTTGGATGCCGGAAAGGGACTAATTTAAGAGGCATGTGGTAACGTATCATAATAACGATGGTTAATTGCTTCAAAAGAAATTTCTAGTCAGCTATTTTTTTAACAAGTTAATTTGATTTTTACTAATTTATTAGAAAGCATTTGATTAGATTACGTAATAGATGTGTGTAACGTTATTTATACCAAACAATTGTAAATTATGTATAAAAATTATTTAATATACAGAATTTAATTAAAATTGTGTTTATTTTGATCACATTTTAAATTCAAATTATATGATTTAAATAATTGATTGCATTTCAGTTTGAAATATTTCAGTTGCATGAACTTGGCGCGGTAAGATTAATTTGTTCTCTGTCATAAGAAAGTAGGAAAAAAACGTGTATGCTTCACGTAATTTACGGACTCGGGTTAATTAGAAAGGAATTTCGTAATTAACGTGGTAATAAAAATCGTTAATAACGTCAGTGGAAAAATAAACAAAAGTTAGAAATTTATATTTATATTTAGTTGAAGCAATTTTGACCATATAGTTTAGTTTAGGTCTAAAAGTTTTTCCGCTGAAACCTACCTGTAAAGAGATTGGTCATTACGGTAACTCATACAATTATATTTATTTATTTATGATAAATGTTGAACCGTACGTAATTGTTGTATTTATTTCATTCACAAGAATGCTAAGTCCACTTTACATTAGAAGTAAACGAATTGTTTAGCAATTTTAGTGTTTTTGTTGTTAAAAGATAAGTCAGCAATTACTTTCAATTTTATTAATCATAACAAGAACAAGTTCAGATTGATGTAAAAATAATTATCTCCTAAAAGAATAATTAGTAAGGTTTATAGTCAAGTGAGTTGTATGTTTACCACGAAACATAAATATTTTACTTGTTATAAGTTTGACAATTTGACAGTATGTCAACAATTGTTGCTACAACAGTTTAATTTTGATAACATTTTGAAATAGACTGAAATATTATCTTATTAACAGAAGCATTGATTATACGACAGAAGCGTCTCCAGTTTTCGAATATTTGTTTCTTTTGTTCTGCATTCAAATAATTTAATTAAAAAGCACAACCAAACAATTACACATAATTAAAGAGGAATGCAAAATCAAAATTTGTTAAATATTTTAGGTAAATATATACAAAATATTTGAAATAAATCTTACCTAAATATTTAAAAATATTTATCAAATATTTTAAATTGCTTTATAAATAATATTTAAAATAAATGAAAATATCACATTTTGAATAAATATATTTAAAATAAAATTTAAAATATATAATTCCTCCAATTTATATTTTAGGATGATAGCGATGTTAACTCCTTTAGTAGAGGTGAGGATAAATAAACACTCTTCAAGTATTTAAATCGCTAACGTTTCGCTCACAATGCGTGAGTTTCTTCAGAACATTTAATCACTAGTGACTCCACTCTAAATTTAAGCTGCTTTGAAAAGCTCACGCATTGTGAGCGAAACGTTAGCAACTTAAATACTTGAAGAGTGTTTATTTATTGTCACCTACACTAATAGTCTAGTGCAATTACGGAAAAAAAGTGGCAAAAATCCAAAACAGGCTGCGACCGATACCAAAAGTTTAGGTTGGAGTATAGCTAATACGTAAAAAATAAATGTAACAAAAAATGAGTGGAACTATGGAAATGGGGTGGGTTTCTATAGGTGGAAAATGTACTTTTGCAATTGTCAGGCAGAAAATTACTCTCTAGCGCAAAATGTTCTACAAAAAAGTTATCGATAATAAAAAAATGAACAACTTCTGTACAGAACATTTTTCAACAGAACCTCAAATTCAAAGTGAAAATTGCAAAAAACCGGTTTTTTGGTTTTTGATTTTTTTTTCTGGCAATTTGCATGAAACTTAGTGAAAGTACACCTTTTTTTATACTACATAAGTGCGATTTTTTTTCCAAACGAAAAAAAATTAGTTTCAGAGATATTTAAGATTTTCTGAACAAAAAATTTCAAAAAAAAATTCTTTCAGTCAAATTTTCGGTTTTCGAACTCTACACTCGCGTATTTTCTTCGTTGGAATGTCTACTTAATTATGGTCTATCTATGTTGGAGTCGAATTTTGCATTAAACCCTTAAAATTAAAAAAAACAAAAAATCGATTTTTTATTATCTCTTCTCTGTTAGTGCAGTTCGCATGGCAATTAATGCACAAGTTTGTGCATTTCATGAACATCGAACGTAATATGGCTATTTGCTATGTAATGACATTGAACATACTTTAAATATTTATTTACAATTTCGTCTATAGTGTCATTTTTCTGCTATACAACTTTATGTAGTAGAACCCATCGTCTACCACATATAAGACATTTTAACAGCATGGTACAGCAGACCTCTGTAAATTCATACTGCAAAAAATCTTTCAAGTCATCTTTACTGTTGATGTTCAGTGAAATCCTTTGAAAAAGTAATAAAGAATTAATTACTACTTTTTCACTATTAACTTTTGCTGATGACATATAAAAAAATACGTATACCGAAAAGTCGTTTTTTTTGTTTTTTTTAATTTTAAGGGGTTTATTGCAAAATTCGACCCCAACATAAATAAACCATACTAAAGTTCCAACAAAGAAAATACGCAGGTGCAGAATTCGAAAACCGAAATTTTGACTGGAAGAATTTTTTTTTGAATTTTTTTTTTTGAAATTTTTTTCCAGAAAATCTTAAATTTATCGGAAATTAATTTTTTGGTTGTGCAAAAAAATCGTGCTTATGTAGTATAAATAAAAGTGTACTTTTACTAAGTTTCATGCAAATTGCATTTTTCTTGTCAGAGAAAAAATTCAAAAACCAAAAAAACGGTTTTTCACGATTGTCACCTTTAAATTGAGGTTATATTGAAAAATGTTCCGTACAAGAGCTGTTCATTTTTTTATTATCTACAACTTTTTTGTAGAACATTTTGCGCTAGAGAATCATTTTCTGCCTAAATATTGCAAAATTACATTTTCCACCCCTAAAAACCCACCCCATTTCTTTAGTTCCACTCATTTTTTGTTGCATTTATTTTTTACGTATTAGTTATACCCCAAACTAAACTTTTTGACCGGTCGCAGTCTGTTAAAACTTTTTTGGTCAAAAAACCTAATTGCACCGGACTATAAAAAAATTAACATCGCCATCATCATATATGTAAAATATTCTTTATGTTTACAAAAGAACATTTTTAATACATAAGTATTGTAAAACATAACATATAAACACTACAAACTTCATATTAAAATATTAAATTATGATCGTAATTCAGATTTCCTCTTCAATCAAATCAATGTTGTAAGTAACATGTATAAATTTTTTAATTATAAAGCCACACAAAATATTAAAAAGTGTAAGGCTGGCTCTAGTCCTTGTCAAAACTGTATTTCAATATGAACATAAGTTTGCTTCCGAGTTTCAAAAAATTGAAACCAAATTGATATTCTTTTTAAAAATTCAATTGTACAAACAAACCTAATACAATGAGTACTGTAATAGAAATTATAAAATAATTTAATATTTTAAGAACAACATATTATTGGTTAATTTTGGAAAATCGTTTTCTTGTCGCCACTAAAAAGTGTGTCGTATAAGTATAATAAATAAATAACATATTTAATTGAGTTTTTACATGAAATTAAATTTTTCAGTATGCTTTCGATTATGGTCTCTAGCGTCTGTCTAATACTCTAATCATTGTATTCACAATCACGGCCAGTAAAAAAAGTCCGTTTTTAAGTCGTCAAGGCTCTTTGTTACTGTAAATAAATGTGGTCTTTTTATGCCAAAAACTTGAAAATAAAACAACCCAGTACTCAACACACCAAATAAAAAGAATGGGTTTGTGAAAAGAGAGAGATAAAAAAACGCTAACTAAAAGCTTGGTGCATTCATGTTCTTTCTTTATAGTTCTATGAAGATTTGCAAAACAAAAGATTTTCTACCAACGGCTTCGAACTATGAGTAACAAGCACAAATGCTTTTTTCTTCAAGCGACATTAAAACGGCATATTATTGAACTATTGGCAGACGCTAAAAAGGTTTTTTACTGCTTAAACATTAAAAGCAACAGTTCTTTTGTGTTCACCACTATTTATAAGTTGGTACCTCGGTTATGTCATATTATGAATGTAACAGTAAAATACCAACTTGATTCGTCGAGAATAAAACGTCACTATAACACTCGAGAATCTCGAAAATTTGAAAATAACACAGAAAATTATCAATAAACGCTTGAAGAAAAAATTATATATTTCACTTGGAGTTAAAATATATAATTATTTCGCTTAATTTGCTGTCTCGGCTAACGCCTCGCCAGCAAACTTTTAAGCTCAACAATTATATTGTTTAACTCCTAGTAAAATAATCTACTATTATTATTATACCTGTTTTGGTGAAAATATCAAAGAGTAATTTATATAGTCAATACATATTTACCAAATATTTTAATTTCACAAAAGCTAAGATAAATATTTACTGAATAACTGTTCCAACTTTTGTAATCATGTTATCGATCTGAATAAGGAATGATAAAGATAAATCATTTTCAGGATCAGATCAAACATATCATTGCTACGGTTAACAATCATTTCTTAAATCCTGCTTGTCTGAAACCATTGTGTATATCTTCATGAGTGTTACTTTTTCGCAAGCATTTTTCATAAAGTAAACCATATCAATGAAGTGTATTGCTTTGCTTTTACTAGTTCAGTATCACTGGTCGATGAACGTTTTTGGAAAACAGAACATTGATTAATCTGAAAGTTTGGAAAACGACATAAATAGGCACGATTTTTTTTGTAAAATATTTTAATTTTGGCGGTGTTGCCGCTTCTGTTCAAAAGTACTATCAACTTCCTTAATTTTACTAGGACCCCCTGTATATTATTTTATTTTTTATATTGGCATTAATTCATGATTATTTTTCTTAATAAAGTCTGTATACTATTAGCGCGGAGTAATAAATCATAATTGCTTAAAATAATTCTTTTTTTCTTGTGAAAGCGGTACTTCTACGGTTAAGTAAAAACCAATAAATTTTAACCAAAATACGATCATTCTGCCGCTGTTGCAGCATATCGACCCATCTAGGGTCTGAGAACAATAGTTTAACCTGTGTAAACACGTTGCCATCAGCCCAGGTACTGACGAAACGAGAATCATAGCCGTAGATGTGGGTATTATACCAAGATACAAAAATAATGGTATATAATACGTAAGAAGTAAAATTTGTAGATTCCACAAAGTAAGGATTGAAACAATAAAAAGAAACAACATAATAATTCATATCAAGGTAGATTTTACTATTATAATATATTTACCTACTAAAAATATGATTTTCCAAACGTATCAGGTACCTACGCCACTGCAATACGGGGAGATTCGATAATTCTGACAGGTTTATTACTCCGTATACTGAATATAGTTTCCTATAACTATCTACACCAGTTTTCCAAATAATATTTTTTTCTCAGAAAAATTGTACCACTACAATTTTAAATTAGAAGCAATTTGGACCTATAAAAGGTTGAAATTTTGACCTTGTGTTTAATATGTACTTAAATAAATAATTATATATTATATTATACAGAGCAGCTTAAAATTGATGAATTTAACGTGACACACAAAAATGGCCAAAACTTTATCTTTTCAAATAGGGCACTCTGTATATTATCATTACACTAAGCACGTTTTAGAAAATAGGTAATTTACGTTGCTTACTTAATTTTTTCTTTAAAGAATATATTTGAAGGTATCGCTAATTAAACACCATAGCTCGATTAATTATCGAATCAAAATTTTGTTTAGGAAATGTTTACAAAATAAAATTAGAAATAATTTTGATTTAAAAACGTCTACAAGCAATAACTTTTAAATTAAATCAAAAACTAAACATGGTTATTTGGGTTGACTGATTATTACTTATTTTTAAATAAATCTAACCTACTAATTATTGTAAGTTATTAAAAAAAATCATTAAACTCTCTATTCATAATATTTAGTCCTTACAAAATGTATATTTTATGACGTTTCATTTTTTCTGTAGTTAATATAAAAAGTGAAAATAAAAACTAAGGCAATTCTTATTGTCAACGTATATATTTAGTTTTTTGACAAGAATTTATTACATAATTATAATTAAGATACCAAGTTATAGTTTAAAATTAAATAAAACTTTTTTTTAAATAAAGGTATTACTATATAAATAAATATAAGAAATCAATAATGGGTGTGACCTCCATTATTATTGATACATTCTTGGAGGCGTCTGCTCATTGACGCTATCAAGGTATCAATATAATTAATATTAATCGTTTCCCATGCGGTATCAATGGCTGCAATTAGTGCATTACGGTTTACTGGTATAAAATTTGGCCCTTGTTGTCTTCGGATAACAGCAAGTATTCGAGCCCAAACATTTTCGATAATGTTAAAATCTGGGCTTTTGCTGGCCAGGGTAACAGCTCCAAGTTATTTTCTCGTATCCAATTGCGCACAACCCGCGAAGTATGAATAGGGGCGTTGTCCTTTAACAACAAAAATACATTATGAAAATGTTAATTCAACAGATCCCGAACTATTTTTGGAGAAAGTATAGTGAAATAAGAATACTTACTTGTTGGAAAATATAATCTTCGTCTGGATAAAACACTTCGACTGAAGGTTTCATAATAGTTTCCAAAATATCTAAATACGCAGCAGAATCAAGACGTCCATCGATAGCCCAACAAACTCCTGGACCCGCGCGCTAACCCAACCCCACACATTCACAGAAAAATAACCACTTCGTTTTTAGGACATATGTGATTATTTTCGTAACGAGTTCCTTCCATTCTAAAAACTTTTAGTGGTCCATCGTTGCGGCTATTGAACGTTTTTTCGTCGCTAAAAATCACTCGATTCCAAAATTCCAAAGGTTCGTTCACATATCGCCTTGCAAATTCCAGACGACGTCTCATATTTTCGTCACTGAGAACTTCTTTCGCAGCAGCATTATACTTCTTTATTCCCATCTCCTTTAATCTTTTTGTGCAGTTATACGGCATCCGGGAAAATGTGTATCTGCTATAGCCCTGGAGTATGTAGCAAATGGTTGTTCTGTTACGTAATGAAACAACTCGAGATCTTGAGCACGTGTAGATACTTTAGGTCTACCACTTCCGATGGCTCTTTCAAAGTGTGTTCAAGATTCCATTTTACTCGGTAATGCCCTACGGTGCTTTTTGGTATATCTAACATAATTTCACGCACGCTACGGCCCGCCGCTAATTCCGAAACAATCCGCGCTTTCAAATCAGCACCGAGATGAGGTGGCATTTTCACAACACTTGAAATTTTAAACTAAAATGGAATTTACATTTCTTACTTTATTTATTGGTTCACACTACCCTTCTCAAACAGTAGGTAATTGTTTATTTATTACATACTTCTAATGACCAATGTAACAACCCTTAGAGCAATATGACTCAAAGGAAGTAAATTAAACAAGCAAGGATATTCTATTGTTATTGAAACTTATTCATAAAGTAAAAGCCATTTCCTTATAATGCTAATGGACAGGATTTTCTTTTAAGTATTAAGATTACAATAGAGGACTTATAAACTTTCGAAAATATCTAATTATAAATATTTACACTGCAATTGCGCTTTTCCTTAATAATTTCTTAGCAATAACATACACGTTCTTGGTTTTTAAGTTGTCATAAATTTGTGTTTCTAATATTACATCACAAACTAATCTTTATTCGCCAAAAATTGTTGCTTAAGTTGTAAAGCTTCGTACACACCTGAACAACAAACCGAGCAACAAACATAACAACGAACCGAAAGTCAAACAGAACGACAAACGATCTTTTATGATTTCCACAATCCGAACAACAAACGGAACGTTTGTGCTGTTCCATAATTATTTTCAGTAGTTTTCAGTTCATATATATTTATTATTGAGAAGAGAAAATTGCGGAAAACAAGAAGATAGTGCCAACCAAATTTTACGCACAAAGAAGAGTAAAAATTATAATTTACTTCGTTTTTTTTATTTTGGAAATTTCCCGCCCAAATGATGCTAATAGGGACATCATTTTTTCTTGCATTCTTAAACACTGATTAATTTAAAAAGTTTTTCTTCTGTCAACTCCATAATATTACCTAAAACACAACAAACCCACAAAAGGGAGGACAAAAATAAATAATTTAATTCTTCCGCATAAGTTTGTTCGCCGTTTTGTTTAGATTCGTCCAAACCTGCAAACGCATTCGCGCGCATTTTCTTTGCGGGAACGCCGCAAACCGTTCGTGGAACAATCAGGACTTGCGAATCTGTTCTAAAATTCGTACGTAGCACCGTCCAAATTAATGTTCCGATTGCCGTTCGGTTCGTTGTTCTGTTTGTTCCTCGGTTTGTTGTTCAGGTGTGTACGAAGCTTTACAATAAGCATATTAATATGAACTATATCTTATGAAAGGAGAGTTATGTAACTATAATTAACGACTTAACGTTACGTTAGTAGATTCCATTTACTATTTACACATATTTTCTTGGAACATTCGATAATTAACTATCGGGATATGATGACCCTATACTTCGCAGGTTGTGCGCAACTGGATACAAGCAAATAACTTGGAGCTGTTACCCTGGCCAGCAAAAAGCCCAGATTTTAACATTATCGAAAATGTTTGGGCTCGAATACTTGCTGTTATCCGAAGACAACAAGGGCCAAATTTTATACCAGTAAACCGTAATGCACTAATTGCAGCCATTGATACCGCATGGGAAACGATTAATATTAATTATATTGATACCTTGATAGCGTCAATGAGCAGACGCCTCCAAGAATGTATCAATAATAATGGAGGTCACACCCATTATTGATTTCTTATATTTATTTATATAGTAATACCTTTATTTAAAAAAAAAGTTTTCATTTAATTTTAAACTATAACTTGGTATCTTAATTATAATTATGTAATAAATTCTTGTCAAAAACTAAATATATACGTTGACAATAAGAATTGCCTTAGTTTTTATTTTCACTTTTATATTAACTACAGAAAAAATGAAACGTCATAAAATATACATTTTGTAAGGACTAAATATTATGAATAGAGAGTTTAATGATTTTTTTAATAACTTACAATAATTAGTAGGTTAGATTTATTTAAAAATAAGTAATAATCAGTCAACCCAAATAACCATGTTTTCTAATTTTATTTTGTAAACATTTCCTAAACAAAATTTTGATTCGATAATTAATCGAGCTATGGTGTTTAATTAGCGATACCTTCAAATATATTCTTTAAAGAAAAAATTAAGTAAGCAACGTAAATTACCTATTTTCTAAAACGTGCTTAGTGTAATGATTCATTCTACAGTCCTTCTAAGAACCCCTGCTGAGACTACCTGCTGTTAGAATTGTAAATGATACCCTTAAGCCCGCTTCACAATGTGCAAACTTTAGTTTACAGAAATTGTGGTGTCCAAGTTTTAAATTTCATGAGTGTACATGTATACATTAAAGGTATTGCTCGATCCCGATTACTAGTTGCAAGTGATTTTTGTTTGTTATAATGTAATTAACAATATTCTTGCAGTAAAGAAAAAATATTCTTCTACTTTGAGGTTAACAGCTTTTTCTGAAACTGACTGTTGTGCCTTTTTGAATCGGTCCGCCATCCGGAAGAAGCGTTGAATTCTGCAATGTTTAAATGTTCCGCTTTTTTGTCTACGTAAAATTTTTGACCTTGCTTTCGTGAACCGCTCTAAGCAAAGTTAGTCAATTTTTGTACTTTTTGTTTATTTCTATTGTACGTGGTCTGTATGTCCGGTATGAGAGAATTCACTGTAATTTGTGTTCAAAATCCTTGTTCTACAGTGCTTTTCATTTAACATTGGCCATAGGATTTTACATGTTAATATTTCAATCCCATGTCAACACTTTTTTAGGACATCTGGTATAAACCATTTATGTTAGTTATAATTAAGTGGTAAAATGTCTATTAGAAAATATTCTTATACTTATTAATTTAATAAAAAAAAAACAAAAAAAATATCGTCTCTGGGAGGATTCGAACCGACGGGCGACGTGTCTAAGGGATATTTGTAATTTGACTAGGTTACTATAGTAACGAAATTGTCATTCAAATTTTGTTTATTAAGTTTGAAACATTTTGACACGTTTAATTTGTAAATATTGAACAGAACATATCAGTTTATACCGTAAAAGAAAGAGTTCAGATTGTTTTGGAGTATGTACGAGGTGCTTCAAGTCGTGAAGTAGCGGCTTCATTTGCAGCTTTGCATCCAAATCGTCCAATACCAAGCAAATCTACAATCATAAATATTGTTACCATAGTAACAAATTCAAATTACAAAAGTCCCACACGCTCGTCAGTTCGAATCCTCCCCGAAATGATATTTTTTTTGGTTTTTCTTTATTAAATTAATGAGTATAAGTTTATTTTGTAATAGACATTTTACCACTTAATTATAATTAACATAAATGGTTTATACCAGATGTCCCAAAAAAGTGTTAACATGAGATTGAAATATTAACATGTAAAATCCTATGGCCAATATTAAATGAAAAGCACTGTATATGTATAGAGTGATTAAACAGTTCGTTTACTCACCAACAGAAAATAAGAAAATATTAAATCAAAAGTTGCAAACTCATCTTAAGATTCCACAGGAATTGTCTACAAATTTGTCATCGAAGGTGTTAGTCATATTCATTGACCAAGAGTTTTTAGTAGGTAAGTGCAACTCTACACAGGTAGAAGGAATACTATGGTACTGTTACAATGTCCCAAAATAATTTAGTTATATTTTTTGTTTAGCTAGGACTAGTTTTGTTAGAATAATTTAGTTAGATGAATAGACATGATTAAAATTTTTCAATTTCCATATTTTTTCATAATATAACTAACAGTTTATTCCAAGAACAATTTTTTTACCGGGTGGTGCAATTTTGACATTTAAACATTTAATTTAAATAATTATTTGAAACATACATTTTTTAGCTGTTGAAACTTTACACCTCTGGCAGTAACCTTCATTACATTACTGTGACATTACAATGACACATTTGACAAATGAGCTGTAACGCGCATTATTTCGTTTGTTGTCCTGCTTCTTCGTTCTTTCATGCTCTAGCACCCAGACAAACTAAACTCTATCTTTGTCTAACAGCTGATTTAGATATTATTTTGATTTCAGGCTATTGCCTTGCAGAGCTTTAATGCCGCTTGGCTGGCCGATATTATGCTCATTCTCTGCCTGCATCGGTTGTTGGTAATTAGTTGTTCTACAGCCATGTGAATGGCGTGTACTTTTGTTTTGAAGATGATAACATTATCATCCAGGAACACATGCTTTTTGAACCTTGGTTCCACCATTCCATAACCGACACTATTTTCCATTTTTGACCCAACCGTAAACCACTTTTGTGAGTCTTTTCGTAGAAATTAAGGGCCTTCCTTCCATTCCTTCACACCCGGGAAGAAGACTTTTTATTTGTGGTCAAACACTCTAGCATGTTCGGGTAATTAGGGTTCGTTTTCCCGATAAAGACATAACACATCCAATTAAAATTTTTATATTTAATGACAAGGGAATTTGGTGAAATAATAATGCTTGATGCTAAAATTTATATTACTAGCCGCTTATAGTAGGGAACCAATTTATAAGATAATAATTTACTTATTCTTGATATCGTTGTTGAATTCGTAAGTTAAGAATTGCACCAAAGAGTAATAATCTGCATTATCATAGCTCGATCCCATTTGGGTAGAAATAGAAATTCTGACGATAAAATTAATACCCCAGGGAAAACCTTTACATAAAGTAAAGTACGGTTCATAAAACTGGCCCAAAAAAATTTAAAAGTCTTACCTTAATTTTTAAGGTTTTCAGAAAGGCAATGATCGCAATTCGATTTAGTTTAGAAATAAGATATTTACTTAATATTTTATTTAATGAAATGTAATGTCAAAACGAAAGTCAACGTTTGGCTACCAAATATCATACAAGCTAGGTCCCCTTTAAAACCAAAGCGGAAAAATCAAATTCAAACGCTACAACACTATTTTTGGGTTCGTTTAGTTGCTCACTGCTGCCATTCCTAATAGAGGAGTGTCCAGATAATTTTCAGATGTTATTTGAGGTTTCTTTCTTAAAATAGAGTTTTACGTGCAGTTTAAGAATCTGCTTCATTACAGTCTCCTTCATTAGCATGAGTAGAAGATCCAAACCAAGCATAAATTTTATTACGGCTGTGGTTGTTGTTCTCATGGCATCTATGGTGCTTCAGGCATGCCAGCCTTTGCACTTTTGTCAGCTGTGCTTTTGCTGTGTTTTGTCTATTTTCCACCAACAGATTATAAACGAGACCAGGCCTGACGTGTTACTTGTAGACCTAGTTACTTGGTTTGGGGTTCAATTCTTATGTTTACGATCATCTTGCGGCATGACCATAACGTCTTTATGGCCGTGTTAGGCGTTTTAAATAAGTGACTTTTGGATGTCAGTTTTATGTTTAAAGTCGCCTCCATAAATTTAACATCTTTTGAGAGGGGGACGGTACCGATTAGTTCGATCCTAGGGATGTATAAGTTTCTTCGTTTTGCAAATGGTACAATGATAGTTTTAATTCGATTCACGCTCAAACCTTATTTAAGATAAAAGTCTAGTGTTAGTCAATAAGTGATGCTTACCCACCCAGGGTGATTCGGGAGGAACTGGAAATATTTTAAAAACATATTTAGGAGGCTAAAATAAGCAAAAAAGTATCATATGTTCAAATGAAGTTTTCATTTGTTTCAGAGATATTTTGAACAATAGCAATTTATGAAATTAAAAGAAAATGTATTATTAAACTTACAAACAGAAAAACAAATAGCATTAATTCACTTAAAATTTTTTGAAAACTCCCACTTCAATACACTTATTTGCGCGTTTATAAGTGAACCTAGTAGCCAGTTTCAGTGAACGATGATTCACTCGATCTAGTAAAACATCCTTTGTGGCCACTTTTATATCATAAACTAAAGACGTAATCTATCCCCAAAAACAAAAATCTATGAGAGTGAGATTCGGAGATCTAGGTGGCTAAAAGTTCAGGCGTCCTCTACCAATACAACGATGGCCATTTTAACTTTTTAAAAATAAAAGCCTAATTATCTCTGAAACAAATGAAAATCGGATTTGAGCTTATTGTGTTTATTTTAGCTTCGAAGACATTCCTTTAAAATATTTCCATTTTCTCTCAAATAACCCTGTATATCGATTGATCTACTACTTTCTCCATTGTCTTGAGCATAAACAATGAGAAACTGATTGATCGGTGCGACCCGGGTTCGTTAAGAGGCTTGTTCTCCCCCTTATTATGAATATGACTTTTACTTTCCTCCGTCTAAAACTACATCTAAATACTTTGATCAATGTTACAAATAAATTGTTGAATAGACTTGGAATCTTGAAAAGCGTAAATAATCGTATAATTCTTTTAGGCGATGCGATTTTATTAATTAGGAGACTGTTCCTTTCTGTTCTGCTCCTTATGCTCCCTCTGTGCTTCCTCATTTCACAAGGTGATGTAAACCCTAAAAAGTGTTTTGTAAGCACGGTTTCGTGGAAAGTTGTCCTTATGGTATTGTTTCCTCATTTTAAAACACCTATGTTTTTCCGAGTGCCTTTTGAGAGAACCTTCTGCACTCTGGTTATATTAAGTGCTGCATTAAAATTTTCTGGAAATTTCTCTTATCTTTACGAAGTCTTTTGTGGGATTCTGTTAGAGATTTAAGATACTCCTTTCTAGTCGTTTGTGATCTTTTCCTTGTTGAATTCTCTTCTGGTCTTTTGGTACACAGTTTCCACCAGGAAACTCGGTTGTGAGTATTTTTGATTTTAAGAGGACATGTCATTTTTTGATCTTATATCATATTTCTCTAATGCCAATCTACAGGTCCCTCTTAAATTCTTTCCAGATGACCTTTTAGGTATCTCATCAGAAACTGTCCACCCCCTTATCGAGTTCACCAAATCCCGAGACACTAAGCACATCCTGTCGGATGAAATTTATGAATGTTGGGCGGTTATCCGAGTTAGCCGAGTAGTAAATATTCATTCACTCATTTTGTTGGTGTCGATGTCGCTCCAGATAATAATATGCGCATTTGCATCCACGCCTAAGAAGGTGTTTTTCGTTTATCTTACGGTAGCTGACAAGGCGTTTTACCAAATCAAGTGACGCCTTCTGTTTCTCTCCAAGGAAGTACCTATGCTGAAGTTGATGATCACCTCCTTTAGGTTTTCTTATACTTCCACTTAGTAGTTTTGTTATTGCCATTTTAATGAAATTAATAATAATAATAATAATTAATTAATGAACATGTTATTATTGTTACTTTATTATGATTTGAGGCTTTACACGTGTAATACATACTCAATTTAACAATACAATCAATTTCTACGAAAAAACCGATCATAGTTGAATATAGTTTTTAGGATCACCGAATCTTCTATATTCTCTTCACTAATTAATGCTTAAGAGACAATATTAGTAAACTTTAAATAACTTCGGTAAAGGTAAGGGATTATTGGTTTTACAATGTCCTGAGCTTGCTTGGAACGACTGGAAACGGATATAAACTCAAAAACCGGTTGATAACTACTGAAAAACTGGAAAAAGATATAGGACGTGTCATTTACGAAAATGCGATTGGTTCAAGTAATAAAATTATAAACCAAAATTCCGAGTGCATCTCACAATAGCGGTAAAAAACTGAAGCGCTTAAGCTTGTCGGAAAATAACAATACCAAAAGCTAATAAGAATTTAAGTATAAGAAGGTAGATCGGGTATCTGGTATTCCCTTCAATTAATATAACCCGAGACGGGTTCAGTAAAGATCGAATATCGATGGTTTAATTCCTATAGAATTCGGTCAATCAAAGGTTTAATACATCAATCGATGTTCATTTTACTTCATAAAATGTACTGAAAGAGTTCTCAAGTAGCACAGCGCGTACCGCCTATCAAAAATAAAGATTTTTACGTTAACTTAAAATTCTTTGTCGGCAAAACTGTGACGTGCCGCAATTGAAATACTAAATAATTTCATGAGGGCCAAACTAATAGATTTTCAATGTTTATATAAACATATATTCTTTGCGAGATCAATCAATCAAACTATTTAAAAAACTATCCGTAAATTTGTATGGAATCTTCGAGCTTAAAAAAGAATCTGTCAAAAGCGAAAAAACTTGATGCACGTACGCTACGAAGTGTGTATTAATAAGAATTATTAAACGATGCCGACACAAGTAGATAATCAATCAAAATATGTGACAATCAAAAGATAAATAAGAATATATTTACATATATATATCAAACTTTAACCATGCTATTGGTAACACACGGGGATTAATTTTATATTGTACAAGTGCAAGAACTGCTTTCGGTCAAAAAAATTTGCATAATAAATACAGACTGGCATTATAAAGATGTCGGCAACGCTTTGTTTTAAATATTTCGGTAGTGTTTGTCATGGTCAATTAGAAACGCAAGAATAGTTAACCAGTTGGTCGTGTTAAAACAAAAGTTGCGCCTTCTATTCGCTTGTCAAATTTAATTTCCTCTCAGAATTACTCTTTCATTTTCATTTTTGGCACTTGGTGATAAGTTTGGTCTAATGCAACAAATAATAATTAACAAAAAACTTTGAACTAACCTTTCACAAGTGTTTAATCAATTTGTACGAAAGATGGTGGTGAGGTATTTAAACGTTGATTAAAGTTTAGATTTGAATTCTAGCTATCTAGTGTATGAATCTTTTCTAATTTTGTTTGTTATTCCCATTTTAAATTTTGGAAAAAACCGTTTTTTAGTACTCGCTGACCGGCACGTTTCTATTTCGGGGAAACTTTTTGTTGTATTATTTGTATACACGGTAAAAATAATCACATTGATATAAATATAGAAACTGCACTTTTTATCACCGGTGTTGATTCAATGTAGAGAGTTAGTTAATATAAATTACCCACCCCTTATTATCGTTATTATTGCTCGTAGAAAAAAGTTATACATGAAAGTTGTATGGTTCTAACTGAATTTTCTTAAAATGCCATCAATAGTTCAGTTACTCGCCGTTTACAGAACGCAACAAAAATATGATGTATTTTTTTAATGTAGCACCCTGTATATTATTATATTTTTGAAGAGATCTTTTTTTTCTGATTTCAAAAAAATATAATATGTTGTCTTTATACTGAGCCGTTATTGAGTTATTAATAAAAACCGTTCCCAACCTACAGCAATACCAAGCTTCACAACACAAAACAGACTAACTAATCATAGGTCGATCGACAAGAACACTAATAAAAAACGTTCGAAAATGAATAGAACGAAAGGCCGGCAAAGTCGATTAGAACTTGGGCTTCTATAGACGTATGGGTTCAAACGCTTCTGAAAACCGAAGAAAACTACGAAAGAAGAAAATAAGAGACACATACTTTGTCTAATTCAACGGCAGGTGCAATTATGGTGCTAAATATTATCCGCGTCGTCTGAGGAAAACCCATAGTGCTAATGCCAGATGTTTTACTATGGACTTATTAGGATTTTTATTACTAACAAATGTTTCCCTTATCCGTTTTTTTTTCTGTTCCTGTGAGTTTCTGACCACTTTATCGCTAAATACTCGAGAAATTTTAATAATGTTAAATACAAGGATGTTTAATTTTTGTTATTGTTAACCTACCAATTTTCCACCGGTAATGCAAAACTCACAATTTTCAATACAATCAGAATCAATAATTTATTACCGTGCCATACCTCAGCAGATATCATATAATGATTTACACAAGAAGACTAACATACCACTTCTATATCGCTTACTTAACAAAATATAAATTGGACCTTATTTTAAAAGTCTCCTTAATCTTCTTTATTAATTAGATTTCCCAACGTGGTTGGGCCTTCACATGAAGAAAGATGGAAAAAGATGTGCAGGTTAATTTAACATCAAGTTTAATATTTCGCCAACGTTTCGACCCCTATGCGCGGTCTTCATCAAGGCATCTAACAAAAATTAGTGTTTAACCTGATAAATTTTTTGGTTTTGATCTAGTTATCAACATGTACTCATTGAAACAATTATTATTTATTATATAAAATTAAAAAAATTACTGCACTATAGTTTATGTTTGTCATTTGGATTGTATATTAACCTAATCAAGTTATTTAAATCATATCTATCCGATAGAAATGCGTACTTATACATTAATATAAATTATTTATATGAATATTGGATTCACAAATCATCTGTCTTTTGTACCTCATCTGGAGTTTTGCAAGGTTCAAACTTGGGTCCTTTACTATTCAACATTTTCAAAAAATGACATTGTGTAAAACAACAGATGGCAAATGCTTTTATTTGCTGACGATTTAAAAATTTTTACCAAAATTGTCTCCGAAGAAAACTGTATACGTCTCCAGAATAACTTAAACACTTTATCAATCTGGTGCAATCAAAATCTATTCTCATTTAATATAACCAAACGCAAAGTTCTGTCTTTCAGTCGGAAAAAAACACCTCTATTCAGGACCTACGAGTGATATTTCATTTGATTCCAAATTTATGTTTCATGACCATATTTGCAAATTGATATCTTCACGCTTAAAGAGCTAGGTTTCATTATTTGAAATCTCAGTGACTTTGCAAGATTTGGTGCCTTTAAACACTTATTATAGAATAAGCTGATTTCTTCTAAATAATAATATACCTTTATTCTTAGGAAACCATACAGTAAATATTATAAATCAATCTTGAGCGGAAATTTTTTAAAACAATTGGTACAGAACTTGGGTATTTATCCAGCTAGAGGGTTTTCGCAGGAAAATCTTTTAAAAGAATTTTAATTTGATTCCCTAGAGTCACCGAGATTAGTTTCAATGGTTCAGCATTTGTTTAAGATAATTAATAGTCTAGTAGAAGACTGCTATTAGGATTAACCTGAGTTATTTATAAGTTGTGTTTTGTATTCTTGAATTACTATTTTGTTTTTTTACTTAGAAATTTATGTTTTAATTTATTGTTTATTTATATTATTGTCATTATTCTAAATTTTTTGTGTAAATTTCAAATCGAGTATTGTCCCACGCATTAAATGGACCCCCCTGTACGGGTGGGTAAGTAAATAAAATAAAATAAAAGCATGCAAATTTCACCAAACTACAACGTCAGTAAATATAAAAGTCATCAAACAGTGATGATAGTTAAGAATTAATGTACAAGATTGCATATACTCCATGGCAGCAAGTTAGAGGCACCAAACGCAAAAAAGTAATCAGGGCTACAAATTAATACGTGTCACAGCAAAAAATAATTACATCCCCCTAACTATCAAAAACAACCATCAAACTTTCCAAAATAACCCTACAGAAAGAGTCAGCAAACCACCTCCAATATTTGTTTATGGAGTAATAAGCTTTTCCCGCCATAAGAAAATAATTGGCAGATTATTTAGAGGAAGAGCTTACTAAAACCCTAGCTGACAACATAATCAATTAAACTGCAACACTTCAGGTAGATATCGAAAATTATCTTGATATCTAAAAGAAGTAAATGTCGCCCATCATACTTATTAAATGAAAGAAGATCGAGCTTATAGAGTTGTCACCAAACACATACATCACTCTTTGGACACTTGCGTAATAACAAAAAACTAACCAAATGACGTACTGAGATTTCTAAAATTGAATCAATTTGATAAATCTTAGTATATGGTAACGGTCTATGCGGTGGCTACACTGCTATTGCTTGCTCCTTAACAGTGTTAAAAAGATAAACCCCCCAAATAAAAATAAAAACAACATAGTTTAATACATGAGATGGCAGTAATATGGATACTCAAAAGCATATTGAAACTGACCATAAGTTTGTTTCAAATGTAGTGTGCTCCAGCTCTATGTAGTGGTAACTACCCCGCAAACTACAAGGGACGCAAACGATATCACAAACTTCTTCAAAAAATACCTCATCAAAACTTGATACCATTCGACCAGTTCTAAATATTTATACCGCATGTTAGGTAAATGTTGTTCCAACAAATTTACGAGATTTAAATTGAACTTGAAATGTAGTCAACAAGCTACCACCTACCTAACAACAGATGAAAGGCACAACACACTATCGCAGTTTCTAAATGAATTCAAGACTATGTTCGACCAGTTAATTGAACAAATTTCCATGGCAATAAACATGATCACAGCATTAGTAAGCAAATTAGTGAAAAAATGGATAAATTTAGCACTATGGAATGTCAATGGATTAATGGAACATAGAGAAAGTAAAAACCCTACCATACGAAGTAAGTCTGTCAGCTGTGTATTGTTCATCACGGCATAATATTAAAAACATTATCTTTACACTAAGAGCAAAATTTCTAGCTCGGGGAGATTACAACAGCAAGCACATTAAGTGGCGATCCCAACTTATAACTACTAAAGGCAGAGAATTCCTCAACTGGTACCCCAGCCATTGAAACATTCTTTATCGAAAAAAAAACTTCTACTAAGGCTACACAACTCCAAAACGGATTGGGTAAATTTACGAGAACTACTTTAAACAATACTATAAAACTGAAAGTTCAGGTCAAAGAAAATTATCAATTAGAAGCTATCACTTACACATTCATAATAAATGCTGAATAGCAGACCACATCTATCATATAGCACAAAAAAGTGCAAACTAACATAGCATTGGAACTCAGAACCACTGTAGCAGAGATGTGACGTGCCAGAGAAAAATAGCAACCAAGTCATACACACTAGAAGACAAAAAAAACCTACAACCAATTAAGCCAAACCACTAAACATCAAATTTCAAGAGGTGGGCACTGAATAATTTACCTACTATTTTTCTAATCTAATTAGAACGACAATTAGATCTGGAAACCTATTAAAAACTCTAAGAAATTTAAAATACTAACACCACTAATACGGAAAACTAGAAATAAACCCTAACCGGAAAGCGACTAAGAAAAAGTCAATCTATTTGCGGACCACTTTACTATCATTGTGTCAACCAGTAAAGAACGAGCCATATTTGAAAATAGAACACGATTTGGTGGCTCCCATAGAGATGAATACAACTTTTACATTAGAAATAGCTAATAAAACAAAACTGTTAAACTTAGTGTGATGTATGTACTTGAGACACAGCCGAAAAGAGGCAGTGAAAGCACGAAATGTTAAATGAGGTCACTCCAATGTAATCCATCTTAATGTACGCTCAATAAACGTTTGTAAGTTTATTAATTATTCTTTTTCTTGGGTTATCTACAAGAGTAGATACACCACATTATTGGCGACGAGGAGAAAAAGTAATAAGATGCGAAGTGAAGAATATCCTTTTTTAACAAGAATTTTATTAAAACTTCATTTTCCGAACGGCATACGTCGACTTTTTTTTGATCCAAAATGGCGGTCATTGGCAAGATGCTACAATTCGACATCGGAGAAGATTTTATTATTTTAAAAAAAAATTAAATCAATTTTTTAAAGCCAACAGTATTAATAAGGAGAAACAAGTGGCAATTTTAATTACGGCGTTAAGTAATGCAGTATACACAACAGTACGAGATTTATGTGATCCAAGAGGCACCCGACACTAAAACATATGAAGAGTTGTGCAAATTGTTAAGCACACAATATTCAAAGGTGGTATCTACATTCAACGAAAGAAGAATATTTTATAGCGCAGAGCAGAATTTGCACGAGACAATTAACGAATGGTATGCTCGAATTAAGAAGCTCAGTCAATTGTTCTTTTAAAACAAATTTGGAAGATATTTTAAAAGACAAGTTCGTGACAGGTATGATATAGAAGGAAAAATTTTGGATAGAATGACGGACGAAGATCCTTCGAAGAAGAAACTGGTAGAATTGTTGGAGACAGCATCACAGAAGGAGGCATCACTTAACTAAGTAGGGGGAACAACCACGTCTTTACAATAAAGAAGAATTTGACACAAGGTAGCACTTCAGGAACAGCAGGGTTACCGTTACTCAAACCTTACCGGGGATTCTCAAGAACCGAAGGTAGACGTCCGATTAGACATGAGTTGAAATGTTTTGCATGTGGTAAGAGTAACCATAATTTTAGTATTTGTAGATTTAAGAGTTTTAAATGTAAAAATTGTTACAAAGTGGGTCATGCCACTGCAGTTTGTACAGTAACAAAAAACCAAAATTATGTAAGTGTTGAAAATAACGAAAGCGAGATTGAAAGTGATAACTCTGATATAGTTGAGAAGTCTTTATATACATTAGATAACAGTAGCAGCAATAGCTTTAGAGTAAAAATTTTTATAAATAATGTTCCCTTAGAGATGGATTACATTGGAGTGACCTCATTTAACATTTCGTGCTTTCACTGCCTCTTTTCGGCTGTGTCTCAAGTACATACATCACATCACTCCCTATCTAAATTACAAAACTATAATACAACTAAATAACATCTACAAATTTAATCTGTTTGGTTTATTTCTAACTCTATTTGGCCTGGAGTGAATACTCGGTTGTAAAATATTGGTATTATTTTCAACCCCATTCGCTTCAGGTAGTTTACAATCTCTCTATTCTAAAGGTCTAACAGTATACTTAAAATTATCATCTTGCATCCTTGAACTTCTCTTAGATGTAGTCGGAGGAACGGTTTTAAATATTTGATCTAGATGTCTTTTCCAAATTGCCTCACTGTCTGCAATTTTGCATAAATACGTTCTACTTCCTAACACTTTATATATTTTAGCTACTACCCAAGATTTTTTATTCGTTTCTCTCTAGTCCCTTACATAAACATCCTCCCCTACATTAAAATGTTCTTTCCTACCTGGCCTGATAACTTTTAAATGTTCACTATGCGTTACGTAATCTGGCCTAATATTATCTATTCTCATTTTCAGTTGCCTACCGAACATTCTAAATGCCGGTGAAAATTTAGTTGTACAATGTATATTGTTTCTGTAATTTAAAAGATACCGAGCTAATATAGCACTAGTAGTTAATGTAGCGTTTCGTTGATCCCTAAAAGCTTTCATTAATCCTACTTTAACTGATTTCACGCAGTTTTCTGCAGCACCATTGCTCGCGGGGTGATATGGTGGTGACAGCGAATGCCTAATGCCGTTCATTTCACAAAATTTTAAACTCAGCTGAAGTAAACTGGGGACCATTGTACGACACCATTTGATCAGGTAAACCGCACCTAGCAAAATCAACCTTAAATTATCTACTGTACATCCAGTAGTAGTTGAATTCATCTCTATAACTTCGGGCCATTTACTATACGAGTCTAACACCACTAAAAACATTTTATTTCTAATTGGTCCAAAAAAATCTAAATGTATTCGTTCAAAAACTTTATATGTTTCATTGTATGACAGTACCGCCGCTCTTGGTGGATCGGATCTTGTTTCACAACAACTTGGACATGATTTTAATTTAATTTAATTTAAAAAGCCGACCTCGTTACACTCAAAATGCTAAAGGAACTTCCACAAAAAAAAACTACTACTAATGACGTAGATATATCTATAATGCCGTATTAAAACTTAGCTACTGGCCTAATTGCCGGAAAGTTGCACAAATTAAAATGATTGCTAAACCAGATCCATCGGAAGTATCTTTATTTCGACCACTAAGTCTGCTTGCAGTCATCTCCAAACTACTTGAAAAACTACTGAGAGTTTCAGAGAATAACCTGAACATTGGATACCAGACCACCAGTTCGGCTTCGTATATACTGGTTCAAAAATTCAGCAAGTAGATCGCATTACACAAGTCTTTGAGAATAAGCATTATTATACTGTTAGATGTTATCCAATCATTCGACAAAGTTTGGCATCAGGACTACTATATTAAATAAAAAAAAAATTTTTTGCAGAGTACTTCTATTTCCTTCAATCTAAGGGTAAACCTTTCAAGTCCAACTAAACAATGATGCGACTCAGAATATTACTCTATCAACTTAGTTACACCATACACAAAAACGGGAACATTTGGTAATGACATAGCTATTTTCTCGAGTCATCCAGTGGTAAATTAAAATTAATAAGACATAATCTACTCACGTAACATTCACTTTGTTACCAAACGTGTCCACCAGTCCACTGAAAAATATAGCACAAAATAAAACGTCAAAATATCTAGGCCTACATCTCGATCATAAGTTCACATGGAAACAACGTATAGAACAGAATGTTCTAGCACCCCTGGCCACAAATACCAGGCGTCAAGATCTATTACTAGAGCATTCGTGCAATATAGTTACAGGAGCAAGACACGCATGCTACTATGGACCACGGTTGTACAATATGTTGTTGGGCAATACTCCAATCCAATCATATTCTTCATTTTTTGCTTAGCTAAGTCTCCAATAAGAACAAATCCCTAATAATAATTAGTAATCTAATCTTTCCTTTCCTTTTTTTTCTTTTTATTATTGTATCTACCTTCAGTAAGTTAAGAACTATGGTTAGTGAACTCACATGTCGTAACTGCATCCTTAAATGTTCTCAAGTTTATTTAGACTTCCACTCTGCAACACAAACATACTTACCGCGGTGATGCCAACAAGTTCAATTACACATTTGGAGTAATTTAAGTTATGGACAAAACATTAATTTATCTTTTATAAGGTATGTAATATTCTAAATTTTTGTTAGAAAATAAACTTTACTTTGCTTTACTAGTTAAAAAACAGATAGACATAAGGACTAAAGAAATGAGCTGGCTCATAAGTTAAAACTCTCAAACAACAAATGAAAATAAACTTAATTTACAAGGTTATTATACAACCAATTTGGATATATGAGGCTGTGTTTCCAAATCTAATACCTCACCCAAAGATGTTAGTCGAAAATTCTACAACAAATTGTAAATGTACATTTCAAGAGGTCATCCATAAATAATCATCAAGCAACATGACGTCATAGTAACCCACCCAAACCCCTTATTGCCCAAAATTAATAAACGACTAACAACACAGTGGCATATTAACTTAACTTACTAGTGCTTTGTATAAAAATTGCCAATCTAAGACACAGTCTATAAACTCATAGGTTTCATCACTAGATGTTAACCTCTCCCGCCAAGTAGTTAATAACCTTCTATCACTTGTCACCCCTTAGATTATAAAATATATTCGTAATACTGATTGCGTGTGTTTAGCAGGTGTAACGAAGTGTGGCTCATAATAGAGGGTAAACCATTAAAATTAACTTGTCCTCCAAATAAAATATGCAATTGTCGGAAAATTACTGCAGAAACAACTAATATTTAATATATTTTTAAATTTTGTATACATTTGGGATAGTGTATAGGAATAAGTTGTGTCTACAATAATGTAGTTCAAGTAAACACTGTCAACAATGATATTTGTTTACGATAACGTTGATGTTTATGTGTTTATATGTTCATATGTAACACTTTCTTAACGCCAGGCCGGTTGAAAAGTGAAAAGTGAAAAAACTCTGGTGGCAAAAATTAAACTTCGCAGCCGACAAATAAGTCGATAAATGTCAAATTTACTGATGTTTAAAGGAAAAATAATTATCCGACAAATAAACAAATAAATAAATAAATTAGTAATAAATTAATAAATACATGCAATTTGGTGCTGTACTGCCTTCACAAAAGCAGAACATTTCTTTTGCTGAATAAGAAATTGTTCAAGTAATGCATTCTGTAACAGTTCTTTCACATTGTCATCTAATGTGTTTCAAGAAAATATCATGCTCGTACAAGGTTCTAAAAAATTTAAAACTAAAATTTCTAGACCTCTGTTTCAGTTTTCGATTGTCATAAAAAAATATTTTTAAAACCGACCCAAAAGCTATTAAAAAATTCAAATTATTGGTAAATAAATTTTATTTGGCCACAAGCTACAATTAATTATAAATGTATAATAATTTTCGCTAAATAAAGAAATTATCGGCATAGTTTTACTTGATAATATCGAATTATTAAATACACAAACACCGACAAAGATTACCATTACCGGTTGTCAAATTAAACGTTTTTGTGGCAAACATGTCTTTCCCAAAAATAAATTTAATTCAAAATTATTGAATTGAATGGTTTTAATCAAATTCCTCAACCCAATTAAAATGAAATATTACGCCGGAAAAACATATTCAATAACGTTATTTTTCTAATGGTTTTGATCATTTGAAATACACATGTATTCCCACGGGACGTTATAATGCTATTAATGAAAACGGAAATCTAAAATATTAATTTCTTTTGTTAATATGCTAGCATAAAAGTTTTTTTTTGTATGATCTATCTACAAAAAAAAATTAATGATTTATGTTAGTTAATTTTTTAACGCAGTTGATCTGACAAATTTTGCACTTATAAAGTAAAAAAAATCATTCAGTTATTCGATCCATTTCTCAAACCCACAAAGGAGAAAAAGTTGTTTCCCAAAATTGTTGTCGTTGTTGTATAAATTCAGCAATTAATACGCCATATATCATAATTAACTGAATCTAATTTTTGTAAAGAAAACCTGTCCATTTATTTTTAATGGAAACACAAGATGACAGGATGGTAAAGGCTAATATAATATATAAAGAGATCAGTGATCGGTTAAAAGCGGCAACTACAACTTTATTTACGACAAAAAGAAACATGTACACTTAAATGTAGTCGTGTATTTTTATACTCTAAATCAAATTAGGACGGCGTTATTTAGTATGCAACGCTAATCGGTTCGGATCTAAATGTGTGGATTTTGAAACATTCCATTCAATTTTTATTGTGTATTAATACATGTTTTTGTACATGTACTTAATTAAATTAAATTGTACCTATTTCAAAATTACTACATTTTTTGAACTCATTATAAGTTCACGATATATTGAGTGTTCGTATGCTTTCGTGAATAACACCGTTCATTAAGGCGTAGCAATGAAGCTATTCAGCCAACCGGGGCGATAAATTACAATTATCGGCTTTACCGATAGTTCTGCAGATGACAGCCGCCCCGCTAAACAACGACTTTATTAGTACACACTGATGTACTTAACACAGATGCCGACTATATTACATAAATAAGCATAACCACTGTTTATGCGGACAACTAAGGTGCGTTTAGAAGAAATTATCAAAAAGAAAATGCAAATTACGGCATTTTTAATTTTTACTAATCTTCAGGTTTATTTTTTATTTACGGACAAGAAGAATGTGATACTTGTTACATATAACGACCAATGGATATGAGAGTGAGTGTATCTGGTTCATCCATGTACCTGTAAGAGTTAATGAAACCATGAAATATGGCTACACTATCCCACCACTATGGGTTATATGATAATCATGCAAAAACTAACTCTATTTTTAAGCCTTTCGTAACTTTTTGATGAAGTTTTGTTTCTTGCTACAATCATAAAAGCGAACGAAACTTTATCTGTTTCATAAAAATGGATTCCCAATTCCAATATAAGAAAGTCCATTAATGTCATTTTCTTTTTAGTTACGGCTAACAAGAATATGGTATAATGTTCGTAAAATCTACTTGAGAGAATTGTCAAGGAAGAGAGATCTACTTGTATCGCAAGTCTGTCTTAAAATCAAACTTAAAATTCCTAATAGACATATAAATATTATCAAAATTCGTGAGGTACACTACATCTCGGAAATTATTGTTCAGACGCGAAAATTGTTTATATGAAACAATCAACCACAACTGAAAATATGAAAAACGGGATTAGAAACGCTTTTGCCGAAATTAATCCAGAAATACTGGAGATAGTTCATATTTCTTCTAATTGAAGAATCGGAGAAAAAGGCGATAATGAATTTTTTAGAGTTCCGGTAAACTATAAGTGTCATGTCAATAATTTCAGAAAAAAATAAAGAATCTACTGAGCCAAAATAAAATTTGTTGCTTATTTAAAAAGTGAAGTTTAAAAAAAACGAAACGTAGGGTCAAAAATCTAATCATGCCATCTTTAAGAGGAGAAAAAGTGCCACTGAGAATGTTAAATTTATTTTACTATACCGTCTAAAATAAACCCAGAAACAGCAAAAAAGAAATTATGAAAACGGTTTTTTTTTCAAATTACTTTGGATCCATTCGGAATTTTTCAAATTTAAAAAGATGGTTTTGCAGAGCACTGGAAAGCACAATTTTTCTGTAATTTAACGATCTCTCAATTTTTTATGGCTTAAGAGATCACTGTAAAATGCATTATTATCCGTCACAGCCTATATAAAACAATAAAATGTTTTTTCAATAGAGAAGAAGAAGAAGAAAGGATAAATTGGTAGTGGGGAGAAGAGAAGATAAAAAGTTTAGCTGAGTACAGATATTTTGAATACAGAATAAACACGAAGGACATATAATGGAATTAGGGCAGACAGAATATGTGGAGGTCAGGAGAGAATGTTTGGAAATGATATGGAAAAAAGGTAGTTTGAAAAAGCTGGTGATAAGTGTCATGATGTAAGAAGCGGAGTTACGGAGATAAAAAGAATAGAATGAATTAACGGAAGTTTTAGTTTATTTATTTATTCGTATAGTACATTTTAATATTGTCCTGTGATGTAAGTGTTATGTATGGTGCCCCAGAAGAGTGGATATACTTTTATAGTGTGGTGACGAAATCGTGTGAAACTGTGGACTGGTTCGTCTTGGTAAAGCATTTGCTTCAATGTTTAGGAAAACCACGAAAATTAAACATGCCAAACCTTATCCACTTTAGTATTTATATGTAATAACATTGATTAAGTGTGTAAAAATTATAGAAGGTAAATAAGAAGATAAAATATAACAGCACATATAATGGACCGGTATAAGCGCCAGTCCCGACAATGACGAAAAAAAGTTGTAGGTTAAAGAAATAGCAAACAAAATAATAGAAAAACAGATAATCAGGACAAAGAATACAAAATATTGCCTAACTTTAGATGTCCTTCAGTGAGGTACTGAAAGTGGACACTGGCACTAGGAAAAGAAACGACAAGCTACATAGTAGAGAATGAATGTATATTAGAAGAAATAAGAATACCGACAGGAAAACGAGCAATGAGGTACGACATAGGATCGAAAGAAGAAAAGAAAATGCAATTTTATATAAGTGCTGAAAAGATGTTGCACAGAAAAGAATAAAACTGTGACAAGAAGACATAAAATATTATGAAAGGGGAGGGTACGCAAATGGAGAAGTAAACAGGTTAAGAAATAAAGAAAAGAAATAGTTAGGAAGAATAATCAAGTGCAAGAGAAAATGAAAGATAACGGCAGGCTAATACAATGAATTATGTAAGAAATTAATAACTCAAAAATATCAAACTATTTAATGGATAGAAGAAGTCTAAAGGATAAAGAATAATAGCAACATTCAGAAGGGCAAATGAAGAAAATAAAATAAGTAGGTATTGGTGGTAAAATAAAAAAGAAAATGCAAAATGTGAGGGATATAGATGGGAAAATCTAAAACACGAGAGGAAGGAGTGTGATGAACTGACAATGAAACAAAGGGGATGAGTGTGTTATTAGAAGAAAAATGAGAAGAAATATATTGGACAAAGGAAGTGTTGAATGAAGAGGGGAAAGTTTAAGTTAATAGATTGGTTAAATGGATTTCCCAGCAGACATAAATAGTTATTTAGATACCGAGTTCGGGAAGTAGAATTTCCTGCATGAGCGCATTTGAAGCACAAGAGATTGAAGTGAACGAGTGCTTTAATTGCGCGAATGCTAGAATAATCTTCCCGAAAAGGGTTTGTACATAATTTTTGTAACAAGCAATTATTGCTTTTCGAAGCATTTAATATCGCGATACCTTGATGAAAAAATTAGAGTGCTAAGACAATGTCAGGATTCAAAGCATGTGGAATTTTTCTGTTTTAACCAGATAAATCTAGTAAAGATGATTTTGCTCCTGCTCATTAAATCGTAGAACATATAATTGTTGAGGATAAAGAGGAAAACTATGAAAAGTACATTTTTAAAAACCATTCTTGGGATTTCACCAATTCTAACTAACAGGACTGTTTCTAAACAAAAAGTTCAGCATAGAATGCAACATTCCATTATTCTGACTTGGATACAAATGAATGGCATCTGTTAAGTTCGTTACTATAACTACTGGATCGGTCTGCGCGCCTTTACTGATTGCGTTTTATATGTTTTTGTTAATTATTATTGTTGTTAGTAACAAATTCGATAAAAAACAAATATAATTTGAGTAATACAAAAATATCAAAAGTATGGTGTTTTCTTCTCGTAAATTTTGAAGTTCTGGTTCGCGCAGCGACAAATTAAAAGCTGACAACTAATGAGCATCCTTAAAAATGCTAGAGAAAAAAAAAGAGTTTTAGCAAAAAGCAAAAGCAATGAAACAAAATTTTACAGCCTAATAAAGCAAAAAAACATCAAAAACATCGAAACAAAAGGAAAGGATGATTATATCTGAATACGAGTTTTCTATGAATAAAAGAACAAAGATAATCAAGAAAACTATCAGACTAAAATTCGATTTTGATGCAACATCGTCAGAAGATTTTGATGATGACAAACTATCTGATTATCATTCAAACGATGATATCTCCCTATCCACTGTATTCTCTAATGAAGAAATATGTTTAATTTGTAGAGAGTTTGGAAGCACTGAGCTTTGGTATCACTGTACTCTTTACTCGAAAGAGCTCATTCTCAATGCAATCAGAAAAGGCAATGCTAAAAATTATGTTTGTGACTTGCTTATGTAAATAAAGTAGTAGGTTGTTTTTAGGTTACGTTTTCTTTTATATTTCATTATAAAAACGATTCTGCAAAAGGTGGAGTTCAATAAATATAGCAAATTTCAAGTAGGTTGATCTTTCAAATGTGATTGAGAGAATATCCAGACATACAGACCCACAAACGATAAAATTTGTTGATGAAAGTTAAAAAAATGCCAATTTGATCACATTTACACTATGTAAATTTTTCAGAAATTGCGTTATTTTTGGGAGTAAAAAATGCTTGCAAGTACTGTCATCTGCATTTGTCGTCTTAGATCCCTTCCTGACCTCTATGTGGGGAACTACAAGTAAAAGTAGAACTACTTGGCCCTATGTAACAATAGCAACGCCGGGTATATCTATATTTTTGACTTGTGTGATTTAGTTCTTGGCATTTCGGCACAGAGGTAATCTAACTTTGTTTACTTAGATCACAATATAATAACTAAACTGTACTAAAAGGTATGATAAATCGTTACATGTTTCATATATTCATTAATAATTCCATTTAATTTGTGTATATTACATTATCTAACAAAAAGTATCTCAAGCTTTCCACATAATTCTTCATAAATATTTTTTTCATTTTTCGGCAAATAAAAGAAAATTTTTATTCAATGAAATTCTTAACAGTTCTTATTTAAAAAAATTAAAACTTCTTTAGCTTCTACACTAGAAAACAATATATTTGAACCAAAAATTTTCGACATTTAATCGATTCTTCTAAATTCCACACATTCTGCCAAATGACTAATTAATGTTACAATTTTGTTGACCCTAAAAATGCCATACCCTGTTATGTCAATCCAATAATGTAAAAATTCGAAACGAATGTAAATACTTGTTGACTTATTTGTTTTTTGTGAGATTTTTAGGGCTGTTTATATATTTCACGAAAACTCACAAAAATTTTAAAAATTTGTAAATTTTTAACTTATTTGTAAGATGTGGAGTAAAAACAGAAATCTAGGTCCATTTTTAGATGTTATAAATTCAAAAATATAACTTTCTTTAGATAAAGGATATGATGCAATTCTATTTGAAAAAATTGAAATGCAGCTAATTTGTATTGAACTGGATAATTAGAATGGAAATGAATCACATTATTATTAGTAGTTGAATGTGTTGCTCACGGTCGCTGGTTCATATTTAAATAGTAATAATACTGTGAAACGCCTAGTATTATCGCGAGTTACAGAGTTGGTAAATATTTCTTCACATCGAGGCGTCCTCGGGATAGAATTTAGAAGTTATTTTTTAAAATTGTTTCTACTTGCCAAAACTTTTCCAAAGCTAACTCAAGTGGAAAATCAACCGAAGCATGACAACTTGTTAAACTTAACGGCTTTTGAGTACTGCATGTAGCCCTTACCTGAAGTACCCAACCAAAAACCGTTTTAATTGCAACTGATTGATCTGGATGACCAAATATTTTGAATGTTTCAAATATACAGGGTGATTCATAACTATTGAGACTTAGGCTAAAGACCGGTTATTTAGGCTAAAGACCGGTTATTTAGGCTAAAATATGACCATAAGACACAATATACCTTAATAAAATATTGCTGTGGAAAAAGATACAAAGCGTTAGATAAAAAATATTTTTTCTTCATTTTGTGTTAATAATTTCACTGTAAATTTATTAATTCTTATCAAAATCTACAGAAAAGCATAATTATCTGACAGTCCAAAACGTACCCTAAATAAATGAAGTAATATTTGAAATCCTCTTCTGACACTACGAATTGTTCAACTGCGTTTTTCTCGGAAACAGAAGAAATTATCGTATTTAAACAAGAGTACCAATATTGTGAAAAATAATGTTAACGTCATATTCTCTAATCAAAATCATTAAAAAATTTTTTCAAAAAAAGTTACCAGTCGATTTCATCATCAGGAATCATTCACGTGGCGCCCCCTACAACAATTTGTAAAATAGTACATAAAATAATGTTTTTGGTCTAAAGTTATGCCTCTCTGCCAATTTTGATAAGAATTGATAAATTTCCAATGAAATTATTAACAAAAAATGAAAAAAAATATTTTAATTTAACGCTCTGTATCTTTTTCTACACCAATATTTTATTAAGGAATATTAGGTCCTATGGTCATATTTTAGCCTAAATAACCCGCTCTTAGCCTATGTCCCAATAGTTATGAATCACCCTGTATATGATAATAATTCGGCCCCAATTAACAGATCAATTGGCCCAGGTGTAAAACACTGATCCGCTAAAGTGTACTCCACGAAGATGAGTCCATTGGGTAACATCAACAGCGACCTTAGGTTGATCAAAACAAATATTGTTGAGAATATAAGCGTCAAACGTAAACAAAGTTGGTTACACGGTTTTATGTTACAAGTAAGTTATCTGTTTAATTTAATTTACAAATACTCCACTTAGACAGACCTTCAATACTAATTGAAGTATGTCTACGAAGAAGCCCTAATTTATTAACGCAGGACTCGGAAATAAAGTTACTCACGCTTCCAGAATCAAAAAGAACACAGACTCGTTGATAATAAAACAGGTGAGGTATAAGTTGAAGAGGCGTTCGTTAAAACGTTAATAGATTCCGAGTTTATACTACTATTATCAAGTAACTCTAAAGTTTAGCTTTAGACGATAAAACACAAACTGATTTACTATTACTGAACTGATCAAATGTAACATGGTGTGATGATAAGCGTGACACCAGCTACAAATTGTTTTTGAAGGACAAGATCTCGTATTATGTTCCCTACTTAAGCACTTTATGTATAAGTTGTGTTGCTTTGCGAAGTTAAAACGCTCAATAGGTGTTTTATTAGAAAACACTAGACATTTATACAAAAAAAATGTGAATCGTCACAAGCACAACAACGATTACTAGTAGTAGTGATACCAGAAACGAAAGTTGAAGATGCGTCCTCATTGTAAGAATGAGAAGAATTTTTTGAAATGGGCAAGTTAGTTTAATTTTAATTTCACCGCTTGAATATTTAACCGCTTCCAATGCTCAACAATTTTGATTCAAAAAATTAATTAAGTTTTTGTACTAGGGAATTTCTACGTCGTTGTTTTCACATCTAATTTGTTCAACAGCAGGATAAAAATAAAAAAGAAGTCCCATTGATCAACTGGAAATCCCAAATTTTTAAAAGCTGCAAGATTTTCAGGAAATACATTAAGCAATTAGCGCAATTCTTTTGACGTTGATATAGAAACGGAAGGAGCATTACAAACCTCTTGGTAATAAAGAGTTGGAAGATACGCTTGTTTAAACAAGGTGTCATATGCAATGAGATAATTATCATCGGTTATAGCAATACCCTTAATTACATTAAGAGCTTACCAGATAAGCTGGTAAAAAGATAATGAAACTTAAGTAAAATGTGTGTCTAACGACATCTCGTGTAACATGGACACGTATGAATAGTATCAAACTAAGAAATGCCAACAGTTAACTGTAAAGTGTATATCAGTTATCAAAGCGATAACTTTAAATGCTTGAAACACACGTGTGTCGATAAAGCCAAGTATTACTTGTTTAGTAGTACACACGCAACGAAAGAACCCCTGATCCAGCATTTCGCTCTTATGAGCTCATCAGAGGTGTATACTTAAGTGCGGTATACAACTGTACTGGCTTTATCGACACACGTGTGTTTCAAGCATTTGAAGTTATCGCTTTGATAACGATATGCACTTTTAACACTACAGTCGGTACAGTTATAATGAAACTTCTAAGTTTTACTTAAATTACAATTATGGGCTAATGAATGATATAAATCTATAAATGTGGACCATTTTGTTTTATGTCACCATTAAAAGTGGTAAAGTAATGTTTACTAACTTTAAACTATTAGAATTTAGGGGAGTGCATTTGTTGTTTTTTACCATTTGTAAAGCGGCAGCTTTAACGGTATAAAATGCAGTATCTGTGTGCAAAAGAATTTTATATTCGGTTCCAAACTGGGCATCATCATTTATCAAACCTATAACATCATTGTGAGCTGATGTAAAGTTTCGATAAATATCATTTACTTCATCTAATTCGGTATTTTCCAACTTTTTATAAAATGTGTAAAGCCCATACACATAAAAGACGTTCGCCAGTTGTAATTCTTTTTAAATTGCCGTGTACTTTTGAAAATGTGTCGTCTGTATCGTTACGTCATTCCTTGTATTAATAACATAAAATAGTAAATTAGTGGTATTTTACGTTAGTACTTAGTGTTGTTATACAGGTGAAAGTGTCGGGTGTAAATAATGTATAAAAACACTGTAAGTTAATAAAAGTACATTATACAAGTACCTTTACTCCCAATATTGTTGTTTTGAATGTGTGAATATATCCTTCATTGCCAATTTAACTTAATGATGGCGCCCTGTAGTAATTATATGAAGCACAAATTCATTTTGAAATAACAGGTGCCTATACCTAATGTGAATATGTATTATAATAGTATTACTTACTCTGCAGCTTTTACATCTCTTATCTCCGCGAAATCGAATCGTTCGCATAAAGTCCATCACCATAAATATATGTATAGACGGCAGATTGTTCGAACAAGCCTTCCGATGTCATACTTTTATAAACACTCGCTTTTAATTCCAATAAACACAACTTAAAGCTGAGACGGCCACTGAATCAAGCGTAAAACGTAAACAAACCACCATTTATACGAGTGTTGACGTCACGACCAATGGGAACACGTTTAAAGAATTGTTTTAAAAGACGGTGTTTTGGATATTTTTAAAATAAAAATATTTAATTCTGAGCACATTATATACTTTTTTGTGGTACCGAGATTTACTTTACGTTTATGACTAAACAATGAAGTATAATTTTCTTAGATATAAATTTAATGAAAACACCCAATTGGAAAAATGTTTCTAAAGGTGGATCTGAACTTACTTTAGATATTATTTGTTTTAATTTCGAGTAAACGCTTAAATGCAATAATTCTCTCTGGAATGTTGGTAGCCATGATCATTTTATTATTATTTGATCTAAATAATAATGAACGTGGGTAATGTGATAATCACGTACAAATTCAAATTATTTGACTTAATATCAACCGTGCATTTCGCACGCGACAAACCGATAAACGCATCAATAGAATTAAAACCAAATTTAAAAGGAATGGCCAAAAATGTTAACGCAACTGCATCTTCAAATTAATTCAGGAATTAACCAAATTATACTCACGTTTCAATCAATTGTTATCCGGGTCGAAGGATCAAATGAGCGTGGTACTCATGGTCGCTGGTACACTTAATTGAGGGACCAATTTTTCTTTCTAAATGAAAGTAAGGACTCACCTGAATTGTAGTAATCAGCGAAGTTACCGGCCGGTAGTTGCGTCTTCATTAATGAACACACGCGGTTCAGAATGAGAAAAACTAGGAATTGTCACTACTTGCGCATTGAAAGTTTAAGTCGGACTCAACTGGAGTGTAGGACGTTTTAATTTACTTTTATATATATAATTTATTTACCTTTATTGTTCCGCAATGTTTTCCTTGTATTTGAGTTTAATATTTTGGGTAATACAACTGTTTGTTTTGTCTAGAGTCCATACACTAGCCAATAGGTGTCGCTTATTAGGTCATTTGTAATGTCCAGTGGCGTAACATGAGGAAATTTTATGTTGACCTTTTTTATAAATATTTTTCTTGTTTTACCTTTTTTTAAAGTTACGTTATGGTTGTGATTGGGTTTGGCTAAACACGGTACCACGTTGTAGGATTACGGCAAAAGCTTGTACAAATCATTTATTCCTTCTAATGTCGCCGTTCATGTAAGGGGGGGCCCTAACATACATTATGCTTACGGGTGTTAAGATAAGGAAATTTATCTTTTTAGGCTTTATATTTTTTACATTGTGCTCATTGTTTTCATGCACAAGTGGTTCCTGTCGTATATAAATTTTGGTGATAATAAACTGTGTCTTGAACAAGACATCAATAATTTTCCTATTTGCGGGTTGATAAGACGAAGAAAATAACAGTTGCAATCGCTGTATCATCTGCTTAGAACATTCGGCGTGGTACATTTATTAGAAACGGCGCGGAATTGGACAAGACGATAAGTTTTATATTCATTATTCTCTTTTATCATCAATTTCCATTTTTTATTATTTGTATTTTTTTATTATTTCTTTTTTTATGCGTGACGCGTACGGTTTAACTTATCTATCTTATCTTTAAAATTAATAAAAGAGATCATTTTAGTTAAAGCATAAAAGGAAATTTAAATTAATAGTTATTTGGCATTTCTCAAAATAAATAGTTGTAAGTTTATGTACATAGGACATACAATATTAATCCTGACTAACACTTTCTTAAATTTTAAAAGATTATGCATACTTTGATTTATGATTACAATGTACAGTTTGGTAAACATTTGGAATAACTTATGTTTGGGGTAAGATTTATGATTTTTTTCTTTTGTTCATTTTGGTGAATTATTTTCAAATATAATTAATGATATTTTTAATTGAAATCACGAATCTGTTTTATTATTTATCCGGCAAACAAAATTTCAGATCGGGGTTATCTGATCGGATCTTACTTGGTGGGCACCCTTGAATATTATCTGTTTTATAATTTTTTATTGACGTACTTTGGTCAAAAACCCATGCCACTCTACCGTTAGCTGGATGTGGTACCAGTAGGGATTTTTTTTTAAATTTAAATTAAGAGCTTGTGGGGAAAATATAATTGATTTCCTAATTTAATTTTTTTTTGTTTTATACGTGATAACAAAATCAATTTAAAACGTAAATCGTGTTTCAAACTATATTATGCTGCGTTAACAGTAATTGATTATCTATAAATGTTAAAAGTAAAAAATATATTACCATGTGAAATTGTTAAATGTTACGTTGTAAATTTTATATTGGTATAAACAATTAAACCAAGGTAAATAAATTCCAAAATGAAGAAATATTACTGTCATTAATTAACAATATACAGGGTGATTGCTTGAATCGTACTTTAGAAGAATCTACAAGATAGAGATATTGTAGGGTTCTGAAATTTTGTTGTTGGCCGAAGTTCGTTGTGATCTTTCTAATAAAAAATATTATCAAATGGCGTCATTTCCGGAAACACCGAAATGACACATACTCACTTATTTCAAATACGATTACATATTTTTTATGGCTTTTTTGGTTTTAGAACTAATTTTAGATGAATTTTCATCCAGCTTTTTTTTCTATACCTAACTGTAGCCGTTCTTCAGATAGTTTAACTTTACGATATTTTTTTACATCTGTAACGTCACGCTTGACGTCTTATACCGTCGTTACCTTTGAAGATATAGCGCTAAAATTGGGATGGTGCCCAACAGAAGCATTATTTTTTATCGCAATTATGCAAAATTATATAGCTTCTACATACATGGTGTCCGAAATTTAATTTCCGAATAAGACAATTTCAAACAACAAATAGTAAATTTTTTCAAATACGATGCTTTACTTTTTTTATCGATTTCGATACAAACTTAAATAAAGAATCAATCATTAATAGCATTCCCTAGGATTAAATCTGCTAATGGTCATCAAAAAGCTTTAACAAATGATGAAAATAATGAAATTAACGTATTATGATATTTCAATATATTTCCCTGGCATTCAATTCGATCTGCGACACACAAACTTAATTGAATTTTCACAACATTTATTTACATCTGTTCAAAATCGTGGTCAGATAGATTGTATTTACCCGGATTTATCAAAAGCTTTGGATACCGTTGATCATAACAGACTAATTGCCAAAATTAAATCCTATGGTGTTCTCGGTCCTCTCCTTAATTGGTTACTTTCGTACTTAAATAATCGTTCACAAGTTGTTAAAATTGGTAATTTTATCTCTAATATTATTTTGGTAGCTAAAGTCTGTATACTATTGGCGCGGAGTAATAAATCATAATTGCTTGAAATAATTCTTTATTTTCTTGTGAAAGCGGTACTTCTACGGTTAAGTAAAACCAATAAATTCTAACCAAAATACGATCATTGTGCCGCTCTTGCAGCATATCGACTCATCTAGGGTCTGAGAACAATAGTTTAATCTGTGTAAACACGTTGCCATCAGCCCAGGTACTGACGAAACGAGAATCATAGCCGTAGATGTGGGTATTATACCAAGATACAAAAATAATGGTATATAATACGTAAGAAGTAAAATTTGTAATGTGATCTACTATACAAATAAAATAAATAACATATAAATAATATATGACATAAATATAAAATAAAATAGTAATGCAGATATCGTCAGTACATTTATTACAATTACAATTAATTTGCGGGGACCGATTTTAGGCATCAAAAAGTAAATTTGGCTCAATTATAAAATTATGTGGTTGTCATGGAAACTTATCAAAATGAATAGATAAAAGTAACAGGCATAAAAATGTTCATTTAAATAACAAGACATTAGTAGGTAAAATAGGTATATTTAAAAATAACTGACAATACTCACTCATGGTTACAATAAATGGTGTTTAGAGAGTAGAACACTGTTTCAGGCACATTACGCTTGGTCATTTAACTTTCTTCCTCGTCTGAAATTTCCATTTCGGAATCAGAATTCGCTGTCTTGTGTGTTTACTGATATAATAATTGGCTCCAATGTTATCTCTACTAAATTATCCAGTTGCCAACATTTGTCTTCTTCCTTAACGACATGAGATACACAGTTCTTCCATCTTTCAGGTGTTACTTTGTTTAATGCATTTTCAGAAGTTTTTCACGTCGTCGAGTTTAAAAGTGGTATTGTTACGAGCGACGTCACCTTTTACTTGAGCCCAAACCAACTCTATAGGATTCAGCTCACAATGGTAAGGTGGTAAACGCAGTACTTCAATGCCCCGATTCTTTGCCATTTCGTCAATAACATGACGTATATACTTATTCTTATGAACTTTAACAATATCCAATAATTCTCTTTTCACCATGTCATCCTCAAAAGTTATATTCTTAACAGATAACCAATCTATAATTTCTGCTTTCCTCCAAGCGCTGGTAGGTAAATTTTCGTATCTTCGTGAGTGGTAGCTGGCGTTGTCCATAACTATTATAGATCCTTGGGGTATCAAATCTAGCATCTGCTCAAAATATTCTTCAAACACATTAGCATTCATGTCTTCGTGGTAGTCGCCAGTTTTCTTTGATTCGAATTCTAACAAACCACCATCTACAAAGCCATCTTCATTGCCAATATGAGTAATAATTAACCGTGTTCCTTTCCCAGAAGGCGGTCGAAATCCTGTCGATAGCCCTTCTATAAATCCTTGTCGAGCACTCGTAACGGTATTATCATGCCATGTTTTTACGGTATGTCCTGCATTGATCCAGGTTTCATCCAAATAGAATATACGCCTGCCTTCACGCCTATATTTTCTTATTTCCCGAAGATAATTTCTCCTCCATGTAATAATCTCTTGTTTTTCAATTAAAACGGATCTTCTATTTATCTTCTCCCAAGTAAACTTCAACTTGCGAAGAAGTTTCCACAGTGTTCTACGACTCATTTGGGGTAGATTTTCATCCTCATTTACTGCTAGTAAAATCTTATCGATTGTAGGAATCTCTTTCCGTAAGTAGAACGAGTGAACCTTTCTACGGACAGAATTCCTCATTGCATCATCTAATTCCATCGGGCGCCGACCAGGAGATGGAAGTGGGTGAAGCACTTGTCCCAAATTTTTTCTTTTCCTCACTAGTTTATAAATGGTGGATTTTGATATTCCCGTCATTGCAGAACATAATCCTACAATATCATCGACAATTTTTGCAGGGTGTTGACATCGAACAGCGTCATGCACATTTAAAATTATAATTTTTCATTAGCAGATAACGCACCACTTTTAACACGTTTTGCTGGTGAAAAGTTTTCCATTTCAAAATTATTTGCACTAACACACAAACAAACAAACAAGCCGATTCATTGCTAATAACAAACTAAACATATTTTTCATTTAGAAAGTATACGAAGCCTTTCGGGAAACACTTATCTGTAATCTTTCGCAGAAATTACAACCCGTCTGCCGTAATGACTGCGCTAACGACCCCACTTTACCTGATGATAGATAATCCAACACACATTTTGACGCTAAAGAATAATTGTTTTAAAATTACTTTATTTAGCTATATCGATTCTTAATTGTAATAATAAGAAACAAACCACATAATAGTAAATTATTTTTTTTAAATATTCCACAGTTTAATAAGATACAAATAGATTCATAACTTTTGTAAAACTCAGTATACGTACCTATATAAAATTAAAATTTAAAATAGACAAATTGAGAAACGACACATTTGTCATTTATCGATTTTAGAGTTTAATTTTATATTCAAATACTGTGTTTTACAAAAGTTTTGTATCTATTTATATCTTATTAAACGGTGGAATATTGCTGAATTAAATTATTTACTATGAAAAATAGATTTCATAAAGTAAGGATTGAAACAATAAAAGAAACCACATAATAATTCATATCAAGGTAGATTTTACTATTATAATATATTTACCTACTAAAATATGATTTTCCAAACGTATCAGGTACCTACGCCACTGCAATACGGGAGATTCGATAATTCTGACAGGTTTATTACTCCGTGCCAATAGTATACTGAGTATAGTGGTGTTTCTCAAGATGCCCATTTAGCACCGTTACTATTTAACATTTACATTAACGACATAAGTCAAGTTTTTAACATTCCAAGTTTTTAATGTATGCTGATGATACAAAATTTTATATAAAAGTCAATAATATCAGAAATTGTCAGAATCTAAATGATGACCTTCACCGACTTGAAAATTGCTGCATTGCAAATGGCCTTAAATTAAATGAATTAAAATGTAAAATAATATCGTTTTCCAAATCTGCTGTAATTGATTTTCCATATAAGTTTAAATCTGGTATACGTATTGATCGAGTCAATTTAATTAATGATCTGGCAATTATAGTTTCGTCAAATTTGAATTTTCAAAATAAAGTTATTTCAATTAAAAATAAGACAATGAGGCGATTAGGGTGTATCAGTAGATTCTCTAAGGACTTTTTAAATGTTTCTACTCTTCGTCTTGTTTTCTGTTCACTTGTAAGACCTATTTTAGAATATAATACTCAAGTTTGGAGTCCCTATCAGTCCACGTATGTTGATAGTTGGGAAAAGGTACAAACAAAATTTCTAAAATTGGCAGGTTATAAGCTTGGTATACCTAGAGAACTAATCGACTGTCAACAACTACGGTTATTACTCAACTTAAGGAGCCTTGATGAGAGACCATACATATTTTTATACAAATTAATGAACTCATTCATAGTAAGTCCTGTTCTTCTCTCTCAAATAAATTTCCATGTTCCTCCAAAAACAACTAGACAGAAATTACTGTTTGCAAATAATTGTCATCGCACGAATTATTCCTTTTTTTCTACAATTGATAGAATGATTAGATCGGCTAACCAAATAGATTTAGATTTTTTTACCTGCTTTTTCAATAAATTGATTAATTATTATTTGACCGTTTTTCATATAAAATCCATTAAATAAAGCTTTAGATTTAAATCAATAAATGTATATCCTTTTTCTGGGAATTCAGCTTATCATTGGTTGGTTAATAGTAACTTAAGCTTATTTTATTATTATTATTATGTTTTTTTATTATGTAGTTATTGATATCTAGAACGATAATGTAATACGTGTTGTTTGGGTAAATCATTATTATTTTTGTTTTCTATTGTATCGATGAGTGTTTACCGTTTACCGGAGGTGTTATGATATTAGTGCATAAAAGTTTAAAAAGTACCCAGATAATATTTCAAGAAAATCAGTCGAACAAGTGTTTATCTCTGTAAATTTTCTCATGGCAACATTTTTTTTGGAGGCGTATACATACCTCCTGCTTCAAACATCGAAAAATATGAAAAACACTGTACATCTCTTGAAACTATACTATTTGCCAAAAATGTGTACAGAGAAATTTTTATATTTGGTGACTACAATATTCCAAAATTAAATTGGTGTTGTCCCATGGAGGTTGATAAACTTTCTGGTGCTGCGAAAGTACTTCTAGATTATATACTTCAAACGGTCTCTTTCAAATTAATACAGTTACAAATGTAAATCAAGATATGTTGGATTTAATTTTCTCATCGATAAATGACATTCAAGTAGAAGAGTCTGAGCCCCTACTAAAATCTGAAAACTACCATCCATCACTAAAAGTAGTAATCAATAATAATAGTATCTTACATCTAAATCAAAATTTTGACTCACTAATTGCGATAAGAGACTTTGATAATTGTGACTATGGGTTGTTAAATTATTATTTAGCTTCTACAAATTGGTGTATCTTACGTAGTTTTAGTGTCAATGAAGCTTATAAATTATTTATAAGCATTTTAAATTATATCTTAAATTTAATTGTTCCCATAAAATTTATCAAGATAAATCACAATTATCCCGTTTGGTTCAGCAATGAGCTAAAAAACTTGTAACTAAAAAATAATTAGCACATTTAAGATATAAAATATCCTTGTCGGACGATGACTATAACTATTTTTCTATTCTTAGAGCTAAATGTAATTCAATATCAAGACGTGACTACAAATTACATATAAAAAATGTAGAAAATTCTATTATATGTAATATCAAACATTTTGGAATCATGTAAATGCGTACCGCAAAGATAAATCCTACTTTCCCGATAAAATGTTCTTAAATGAAAATGAAGCAAATTCTCCATCTGAATCTGCTAATTTGTTTGCAGATCACTTTAGTAATGTTTTTAATCCTTTGACAAATACTAATGTACATTATAATATGGAAACAAACTTGTGTCTTGGCAATATCTTAATATCTGTTGAATCAATAACAAAAAATTGTTTTCCTTAGATGTAAAAAGGACCAGGTCTGGATGGTCTTCCACCCAAGTTTTGAAACAGTGTGCTACTTCTCTCTCTTTTCCTTTTTATATAATATTCAATAAGTCTTTATTATATGGTATCTACCCTGATGATTTAAAAATTAGTTATATTCTCCCTCTTCACAAATCTGGTTCAAAGAGTGACATAAAAATTACCGTCCCATCACCATCCAATCTTCCATTGCTAAAACGTTTGAATCTTTAGTGCTAGATGTTATTAGACCTCAATTTAAGCAGGTAATTAGCTTTGATCAACATGGTTTTACTTCAGGCAGAAGCACTTTAAGCAATTTGCTAGTTTTTCAAGATTACATTTTAAATTCCTTTGATGATTTGGGTCAAGTAGATACATTATATTTAGATTTTGCAAAAGCTTTTGATAAGGTTAGTCATAATCATCTTATAGCTAAGCTTAAATGTTATGGCATTTGTGGTGCATTGCTAGATTGGTGTAAAAGTTATTTGTCAAACCGTATACAAAATGTAAAAGTTCAGTACAATTTTTCCAAACCTATTTATGTCACATCAGGAGTACCTCAAGGATCTCTATTAGGACCATTCCTTTTTCTTATATTTATAAATGACCTTTCTTTAAATAATAAACTCCAAACCTCTGTTAGACATTTACTTTTTGCAGATGATATCAAGTTATTTGTCAAGATATCTTCAGTTGCAGATTCTCAAAATTTTCAGTTATTTATTAATTACATAGAGAACTGGTGTACTGAAAATCGTATAGAACTTAATATTAAAAATGTAACATTCTTACCTACTATAGAATACATGCTCTATATTACATGATTATTTTATTCAAGGAAAACGTCTCTCTCGTGTAAATACAATCAAAGATCTTGGTATATATTTTGATTCCAAATTAGATTTTACTGTGCACATTGATACATTAATAAAAAGATGTAATCGACAGTTGGGCTTTATTTTCGTTTCACTAAAGACTTTCAAAGTCCACATGTCCTCAAATATTTATTTACAACTCTAATTCGCCCCTCATTAGAATACTGTTCCCCGTTTGGTCGCCACATTATGTTTGTCATATTAATAGAATTGAAAATATTCAGAAGAAATTTCTAAGAGTTCTAGCATATAAATTAGATCAACATCTTCATCTCTTGCCAAGAACTTAAATTTGTCAAACTTAAAGAATCGTAGAACGTACTTAGATCTAGTATTTCTATACAAAATATTTAATTCACATGTTGATTGCCCTGACTTATTAAGTAAGATAATACTGCATGTGCCAAATATCAGTACTCGCTCAACACATCTTTTGCAAAATCCTTTTATAGAAGAAATTATCTATACAATAGTTTTTCCCTCGATCTTTCAATGCAGCCAATGCTCCTGGAGATGTTTGTTTTCTCTCACCTTAGCAAACTATAAAAACGAATACATGCATTAGTTTGTGAGTAACTATGTTTATTCTGTGTTCTAATATTAAATATTAAATGTATTGCGGTGTTCTTATGTACTTTATTTTCAATTTTTTGTTTTTTGTTTTCAATTTTTGGTTTTAAACTTAACTACCTTTAAGAATGTAAATGTATTTCATTTTGAGTGCAATAATTAAACACACTCTTTGTCTCTTTATTGCTGACTCTGATTTTAATTTTTATTTTAGTATTAATATTAAGTAGAGTTGTATTATGAAATAGTTTAATTTCTAATATTGTATCTATTGTATCTAGGGTATGCCTGCCCGTTAAATAAATAAATAAGATCTGGGTTTCAAATATTCTACTCTTTAAGCAATATGAAAAAAACATAAAATGCACAACTACTCATTTACTAAAGTGCAGGAACGTCACCCAGGAGACGATGCCAGGAAAATTAAATATTGCGAAGAAATGCTTTTAAAAATACAAGAGGATCCACTTTTTCTGCGGAAAGTTATTTGGTCAGATATCTGCAAAGGTAGCGACATTATATGACGTCAAGCGTGATGTTACAAATGTAAAATAATATCGTGAAGTTAAAATATCTGAAGAACGGCTACAGTTAGGTATAGGGAATGCTGATGAAAATGTATTTAAAATTAGCTTCTAAAACCAAAAAAGTCATAAAAAAATATGTAATCGTATTTAAAATAGAAGAATATGTGTCCACTTTCGTTGTTTCCGGAAGTGCCGCCATCTTGAAAATATTTTTATTAAAATGATCAAAACGAACTTCGGCCAATAACAAAATTTCAGAGCCATACGATTATCCCATCCCTAGATTCTTCTAATGTACGGTTCCAAACAATCACCCTGTATGTCATCACTATATCTATTCCATAATTTAACATCATTAGCAAAATTATTATTATTATTATTTTGACCTTAGATCATTTATATATTTTATCTACAGGGTGTCCGAATATACAGGCAAAATTTGAATTAAATAGAAAACACAGTTTTTAGTCTTTAGATAGTTATTTTTTTTAATCGTAAAGTACATAGGATAAGGTTATTCATGGAATAACAGATTGAGCTAATGGCCTTCATGGTTTTGCTGGCACATACCCACTCTTTGATCGAAATTGTCTGCATAATTATGACTGAATTTTGTTGTTGAATTGTATTTAATTATACTCAATTGATAATAAAAGTACTAAGACTTCGAAACTGGTTGTTAAGAAAATAAAATTTGTGAGTAGATACATATTAAAATATAAAAATTTTAAAATTAAACAAATTTTTTAAGTGGAGATTAATTTTGAAATTATTAAGAACAAAAATATTTCGGAAATAATTGCTTCATATAAAAAGAATTATAATAATAATAATAATTAGCTGATTCATGATATCGAAATAAAGCAATAAAGTTGTAAAGATTCCCAATCATGCATATAAGTAATGCGGATGCTTCAAATTATACAAGGCATAATTAAATATATCTCAAACTCCTGTTGTTTGTACAAACCTTATAAAATTTTATTGGGAGGAAAGTCGTTAATTAAGCGGTTTGATTACATTTTTGTATTCTACTAAATTAATAAATTTCGACAAAAATTACGACTAACCTTAAAGACTATTGGGGATAACTACAATCACGAAATTTGAATGCATCGTTATGTTTTACCGTAGTCTTTTTTTTAATCAAGTAACAGTTTTGTACAACTTAATAACAGAGAAATATTTAAGCCGTTAATTCGTTAATAATTTTTAATAAATGTTTCCAAATATAAATGTTCCGAAGAAAAACTAATTAGTAGTTTGCATATATAAATATGTGGCGGGTATCGGCTTTGTCCATATAAACTTCAAGCTTGGCGTTATTTAAAGGCATAACTTACACGCTAATGTTCACTTCTTTACCATATAAGTGCTACCCTCTTAATTACTTTTTTCTTTCAATCAAAACATCTGCCCCATAAATTTTACTTAAAACAACAGACGGCTCAGACGTAAACAAAAACAATATATAAACAATTTCTGTCTGACACAAAATGTTTTAACTTTTTTCAAGTTGGTGCATGCAAAGTTAATAATTGCAATCATGTGGACGCTCTCGCACATTGATAAATATTTTCCATTCGTTAGATAGTAATGAACACGTAATTTTCCATTTTTGAATTAAAATATTCATACAGGACGTTTATTTCAAATTGCGATCATGTTGTAATACTTGGTAGATGCTAGAAGGCAGTAATCAAGTAGTTAAATATTTAAAGTACTACCGGTAACAAACTAGGGAGTTAGTGTTTCACCTGCAAGTATCCCACGATCTTTTAAGGTGGCCAAACAAGTACCCAATAGTTATGAAAACAACCCCACCAGAATACAAATACAATATTCCGCTACCGTTTTTATGTATTTAAATATTTTAACTGGAATTAAGTGAATACGATCAAAAGGCCGACGTCTATTGACGACACGGTTGATATTAAATTACAAACAATAACGTCAATACTCATCAAAGTTTAACAAAGTTTCTTGGTTTTATGAATAATTTGATTTTTAAATTATAGAATAGAAAATTTCAAATAAATATAAACATATCTTATTAATACATAATATTTATATTCGAGATACCGCTCGCGTGCGTGATTCAGATTGGCCGATTTCTTGTCTTTGGCGTAACTTAAGTATGTATTATTGATTTATTCGATTTTAAACTGTCCGAAAAACACAAAATTCTCAAAAATCTGTAACGATTTACTCATAAAAATATAACAATTGTTGTTTGCAGAAAAAGAAGATATTTGCGAGTGCGAGTATGTGTTACAGAGGGAAGCACATAAACGTATGCAAACATCTGCATACAAAATTTTTCTATCCGATAAGATAAGATATAATCTATGGGGTCTAGCACGAATCAGTGCTGATTATTATAGTCCCCCTTACTAAACTTACACCATCCCCACTACGTTAAGATCTCCAAAAAAATTCCAAGAGGATTGAGAGAAGTAATCTACTCCAATTTGAGGAAACGTTTTCCGAAACAATTCTGCCTTCTGGAAACCGTGGTTTCACATTTCTTAAGAATCTGAATCGAGTCGAGTAGTGGTCAGACCAATCTTGTCCGAATATCTACAAAGTTAGCAATAATTTCTTAGATGATTCTTAGATAATCACTGTTGACAGTTAAGTAATTTCTGTGCTCTTTGCCGGTAAAGTCACCTAGTAGAGTTTTGAACTGCCTCAGCCCCGGTGACCCGACCCAATGTACTATAATTTCCTTCCGGTCTTCAGCCCTGAGTTCTGTACGTATTGTGTGCTTCCTAATACTACAGAAACGCTCTGGCCTTACAAACCACGTGGCTGCCTTTATCTGGCACGGGCATCCGCCTGTTAGTTGCCAGGTTCTCCAGAGAGTCCTGGGTCCCAAGATAGGGTGACCTTATTAGATGTCTTCAGTTTATTCAGTTTTCTTTTACAAGTTCTCGCCATCTTTCAGCGATGACACATGTGCTTAGCTCTGAGATAGCCGCCTGATTATCGGACATAATATTGGGCAGCCGATATATCCTTGAACTAGGTTGAACAATTGCTTGTACTTCCGCCTGAAAGATACTGGTGTAGCTGCCCATGAATACTCATGCGTGGTCCAAATACTCCCGCACCAGTACCCTCAGCCGTTCTTGACTCGTCTGTAAACCAGCAGATCTCGCCATCTTCGCTGCGAAGAAAATTCTTTAGGCCGCCTAGTCTTCCTTGGTGGCCTAGCGCCGTACGAAAGTTGGCTTTAAATAGGAAGTATCTGTTCTTTCTGTGTCAGAGAGAAGGAGAGAATATTTTCTATTCAGTAAAACCCTGTCCAAGTGATTGAGTCTAGGAGCACCGTCCTTTTCTAGTCTTTCCAGTCGCAGTAGCGCTAAACCTGCCCTCTCTGCCAATGACAAGATGGAGGAGAATTAGCCCTAATAGTTGCTCAACATACGTAATAACAGGACGGACCATTATGCAGTACATCCATCGCAGTATTTCAGGTGTGCAACTCCATTTCTTTCCTGCGAGTCTGCTGCAAACCATCTGTGCCCTAGTGGCTTTGCTAGTAACATTTACCAAGTTTTACCTGCTCTTTTAACCGATAATAAATAAACCTGTTAAAATATAATTTAAATTTACATTAAAATGGTAATCTATGTTTGGTAACCGTAGTAGGTAACAAAGTATTTATTAAATTGTATATTTGGGGGTGTCTATGATTAACATATTTTTCTGACTTGTCGGATAGTCAAATTGCAATATTATGTCCTGTTTGTTTTGTTTATTCCGTCAATCAAAAAGTTTAAGGTTTTATCTTTTCCCCTCTAGTTATTTTATCTGTCGGTTAATCACCTTGGAAACGCGACTAAAAAATTTAATTGGCTAATAGGTACTGCGTTTTAGTTAACGAACTGACACTTTACTGGAGGTGAAAAGACCAGATCTAATTCTTTTTTTACTAAAATCAGTAAGAGTCATAAGCAATTGATTAATTATTTATCGGAAATAATGAAAGAAAGCAAATTTCAATAATTATGGATATAATAATTTAATGTTTCATCACTGCGATAAAAACTATGCGCTATTACCCAATTTATCAAATTCCTGCCAACCCAGTAAACTAGTGGCTATTGATCATTGCAGAATTACAAACGACGCCTACATACATACGTTTCGCTTTATTGAGACTCGTTAGAGTTACCCTACACTCGAACACAAGTATGCAACAAAAAATTTAAACATTAGTTATGGTAAAGGACAAAAATCACTGAGAAAAATACAAATAATAGTATCTACTATTTTGACTTACCCTAAGGTGTAAACATTTCCAGAAAACTGGCAGTGTTTGTCGTAAAGAACGAAGTGGTCAGCCTAAAAAAACGCACTCTCAACAAACAAGCAGTATGAAGTAATGAAATTAAAATATAACAATTAAGTAAATAAACAAATTTTTTGACGAATTTTTATCCATAATTCATAAACTTTTTTTTTATTTATTTATTATTATTAGACTAAAGCTATTTCCTCAAATTAATAAGTAAATACAAAATATATACAATAATAGAATAAGTAATAATTAATTCATATGTAAATACTAACCTAAACAGTAACAAAGAATCACAAAAGCCAGCACAAAATGATGTAAATATGTAAATTCCACAATCAATCAATCAATTCTAAAAATTATCTTGAGGTACCTAATTAGTAGTAAAAAGTAGTTCTAACCATTTTCCAAGTAAAATTGTTTTACCCTTTGAATAAACATTTTTACTGTAGGTACACTTCTTATCTCTAAAGGTATAGCGTTAAAATATCTTAAACCGTCATTAAAAAGGGTTGTTTGCATATGAGTAGTTTTTACAAACTTAATATCTAAGTTATGGCATGATCTTATATTATATGAGCGTTTCTCTGTTCTTGGAATAACATATTCTTCTAAATACGGAGGGAATAATTTATTTGTTATTTTAAATATAATTAATACATTTGAAACCTCAATACTTTGTTGTACTGAAAGCCAACTGAGAGATTTTAACATTATATTTGTTGGTGTGAAACGCGTACAAAAAAGTATAGTTCTTATAGCTTTGTTTTGTAATAGTTGAAGTCTTTGAATATCCGTCTTTCTACATAAAATCAATAGTGAATTGCAATATTTAAAATGCGGATATATAATTGTGTTAAATACAAGAAGACGACTCCAACGGCACAAATTTTTTGCTACTTTCCTAAAATACGCTACCTTTTTTCCAATTTTTTTACAAATATGGTCTATATGTGCCGAAAAATTAAGTTGACTGTCTAAAATCACGCCTAGATATTTAATCTCAGACACATATTCAATTATGTTATTTTCAATTTTGATAATGTAGTTATTTTCTAAAAATCTATTGCACATAACTTTTTGTACCAAAAACCATGTACTTTGTTTTAGTAACATTTAACTTCAGTCTATTTACACATACCCAATTGTACAAAATATCTAACTCCGAGTTTATTACATCTACTACCTGGTGAAGATTATTACCATACATACAAATTAATGTATCGTCGGCGAATAAACTTACAAAACTATTACGTAAAACTTTATCCATGTCATTGACATACAGCACAAATAAGAGAGGACCTAGAACGCTACTTTGGGGTACACCTACATTGAAACATGAAAACGATTCTGAATAAGTCTTATTCTGTCTATGGTTTCAAACGCACGTTGAAGAACAATAAAAACACTAAGAACAATATTTCCCTCATGTAAATACAATCGCCATTTAGCACAGACAAACTGCAGCGCCGACTCACACTAGTGTTTTTCTCGAAAACCCGATTGCCCTTTATATAGTAAGTTATTCACTTCTAAAAAATGACGTATTTGCGCACAAATAAATGTTTCCATAATTTTATCAATTACAGGTAGCAAATTAATAAGACGATATTCCACTGGCGAAATCGGTCTGGTCACTTTTGGAATAGCAATTATAACACTTGTTTTGATTGCTTTTGGTATTTTTCCAGTACTACGAGATGTACTTATGATATGTAGTAACGGATATCCCAGAACACAAAAACTTGTTTTAGCATTACATATGTCATCAGCAGTTGATGTATTCTTAAGTTTCATTACAATATCTTTAAGTTGTTTGATACTCATCAAATTAAAATGTGTTAACCTACTTTTTGTTTGTTGAGAATCTTCAAACTTAGCCCCTACTTTAGGTATACCAGCTGCAAGATAATGTATGCTTTTGGAAAAGAAGTAATTAAAATCCTCCTGGATAGAACCAACAGTTTCATCAAACTTTAAGTGTTCGTACAATACCTCTTTTTTATTTTTACTAGCTACTACCTCATTTAGTGTCCTCCACATTTTTTTTACTATCCTTCTTACATTGATCGATTTTTCTTTCATAATATTTTTTCTTTTCTGTTCTTAAAATTTTTACATATAAATTTCTATTTTTCTTGTAAATTTCCCAATCTCTATCTAATTTGGTTATATGGAATTTTTTGTATGCTAGGTCTTTTCTTGCTTCAGTAACATTATTATTTATCCAGAGGTTTTTATGTGTTTGAATTCTTTCCAGGGGTATTATTTTGTCCATCGTTTGCGAAACGTTGTCTATAAAATTATAGTATAATATGTTTACATCTGTTGAAATATAATTCCAATTTCTATTGAACAGTTCCGCTACAACAAGGTTAATTTTTTCCGTAGAAAATTTCCGTTTGTACATAAACTCATTTTTTTGTATTTTATTACTTTTGATATCTAAAAAACATCCAATAATACGGTGGTCCGAAATTTGTGGAAAATCATCCATCACTTCCTAAAGAGAATAAATATTTGTAAAGATCAAATCTATTAATGTGGCGGAAGAATTTGTTACTCTAGTGCATTTATGAACTATCTGTGTAAACCCGGCATCTGACGGAATGTTCATTAGCTTTTTTTTATTTAGATTTTCAAACTCTAGACGGATATTAAAATCACCCATAAAGATATATTGATTAGTTGCAAACATTTCGTATTTTAATAACTCCTCAAAAAATTGGAAAAACAGATTTACATCACCATTAGGAGATCTAGCAATAATTGTAAATAAAATTATAATTTTAAAGCCAATTTTATATGAAAACTACGATTAATGTTAGAGAAGTGGGGAGTGGACAAATTGACTTTAAATGATTTTCTGTTGAAGTAACTCTGTAAGTTTTGAACTTTGATCCCGTTTTGAACAATGCAGTTTTCACTCTCATTCACAGAATCAGCTATGACATTTGCGTTGGTATCAATGAAATAACTATTATTTTGAAATATTATCCATTTAAAATGTGTTTATGTTCGATTTTATCGTCATAAGTGGTTTAGGTTGCTGTATATACATAGAATAGATAGAATACATAATATGTAAGGTTTTGAGGTTGTGTATGTAGGGGAGGGTGGGGCAGGTTGAGACAGTTTTGATATTTAATTTTTTTGTAAAAAAATTGGTAGTGTATATTTACTAATACGATTATATTTAGAAAGCTATAGTCTTTTAATACTTAATTAAAATTGTTGTCCCCTACAAATAATCATTGAGCATAAAATATAATTATTAAAAAAAAGTCACTATGTATCAACATACCCCATAGTAGGGCAAGTTGATACCATTGTCCCGGAGGATTGATAGTTTGTAGAAGTAGCAATGAAAAACAATACTAAGTTTCCAAAAAACGCTTTTTATTTATTACAAGTATACAAAGCTAATCTAAATCACTAAATTCTATTTCTACATCAGATAAACAATGAATACATGTGTATAATTTGGTGTCCTTCCCACATTCAATATGTGCTCATTTCTTACACAATATGCACTGAATCCAGTCTTGTCCAAACTTTGACTGCGAATATGGTTTTAAACAAGCTAAATACAAAGTATCTTCCTCTTCTTCTGAATTTGATTCTGGATCCTTTTTCTTCTTGTTTTTTTGGCGTCATTTTCTTTTTCTTTTTTAGATTTGTCTTCTTTTTTTGTAGATTTTCTTGTAGGCCTATACCTAAGAACTTGTACAACCTTTTCTTAGCCCTTTCAGTCTTTATTTGTTTCCTTTTTCCTTTTACCTTAGTCTCTTTTTCTAATATTTCCTTGAACGGAGTACTTGTTAATATTGCAGACTTCAAAGGCTGTTTACCGAGACGCTTGTTATTTTTTTTTCCTTTCTCCGGCTTTTGGAAGGGACTGGCTTGGATTAGCGCTGATTTGCAATAATCTCTGTGCAGCTTCATTTTACACCGCAGGACATGAGTTAGGAGCTTCTGATTGGTTGCCTGCATTTGAAGACAATGGTCTGTCTGTTACAAAACTTGGTAAAAAATCGGTTCGTCAAAAATATTTCGATTGTAAGGCACAATACCTGTTCCCTCGAAACCAAAAACTATGTTTTTTGGAATTAAGGCGTTTGGAAGTGAACGTTTAATTATCCCAGAAATATTGTAGATCGTAACTGTTTTTTCTGTATTGCTTACCATCCAATCGTCCACACCCGCATAGTAAAACTGCTTGAACGGTCCATAGACAGAAATGTCTAGTGGTTGTAAACGGTGGGAAGTATGTGGTGGAAATGACAGCATCACAATGTCATTTTCTTTGCAGAAGTTTAGTACATTTACCGATAAGTGAGAGTCATGGTTGTCCAAAAAAACAAGACATGGCTTGTCTTTAGATGACCTAACATAACTGTGAAAATGTTGAATAAATTTGAAAAAAGAATCCCCAGTCATCCATCCTGATGGATAGGATGTATCTATGCAACCAGGTTTGCGATGACATTATCTTTAAAAAAAACTTTTGGAAAAACAAACATCGGTTAGACGCTGTTTCCAATCGCTTTGACAGCCAATACCATTGTGAAGGTTTGGTCCCTCTCTGCAGATGTTGCCTTTCCAACCTGGCGGGCTCTTATTTGGTCGTTGAACGGTTTGGACACCCGTCTCATCCATATTCCAAATGTCTATGCTCTCAAATTTATATTGATCCATAACACACATCAAGTTGTCAAAAAATAGATCCACGTTGGGCTTGTTAAAACTAGTTGCTCGGCTGACGCTAGTTATTTCAGGTTCTCTAATAGACAAATTAGAGTGTTTCTTCATAAAAGAGTTGAACCATTCCTTAGAAGCTGATTTATGGTTGATCCATGTGTCTGGCACTGACACTTTAGATCGGTTAGTCATAGCGAGTTCATAGGCCAGTACCTTTATATTTTGAGTAGTTAGTTCATAGTATATTTTTAATGAATATATAATATACTCTTTAAGTTGAAGGTCTAAATCGTAACTGAAAATTTGCCTTGGCTTTGCGTAGCCAATCGCAAAGCTTTGCCCATCAGATTCATCCTTTTTTCGTATGAATCTAAACAGTGTCATGATATCAATTTGATAAGCTGTTGCGGCCTCCCGCAATGTCATTGTTTTTATCTTGACAGCATCGTACGCCTTTTCGAATGTCTCCAATGAAATTTTATCTCGATCTGTTTTCCTTTTGTACCATATTCTGTAATAAACAAATAAAAAATACATTTAAAATTAGGTTGCGGGATGTTGATACAGTGTATCAAACTACCCCCAACCAAATGTATCAACTTGCCCCCAGTGACCACGTGTTTTTCAGTCAAACATAATCTAAAATGTAGGGTACCTAGGTAAATATGAATCATATGAACTCACCAAAAACAGGGCTAATTAAATATGCTTATTAGTTGCAGGTCACTAGGCTTCTTCGTACAGTTTTATATACTCAAACATTTCCCATAATGTATCTATTACCTTCATAGTAATTCAATTAAATCAAAATCCCGGATATTAATCGAAATATTGTTAAAAATTAAAATCAATTAGCGTATAGCATTAAAGCTTACGGTTGATCGTACTTTGAAATGTTTTGTAGGAATGACAATTACCTACAAAAAATACTAAATTCCGTTACTTCGTCAACCTAAATTATTTTTAATTTGTTTTTTGATAAAATGAACTTCAAAAATCACTGCTAACAATTATTATCTTTGTTTAGAGTTTTTGTATAATATTTTTATAAAATACATTGTAAATCAGTTCTTAATTTTGAACTGACTAATATCAATGGTGTCTTGTAAAAAAACGGATTGGTACTACTTAGTCGCTATTACAAAAATAGAAACTTGCTGCATAATAATATGCGCTACATTGCAGTCACTATCATACAAAAGGATTAGTAACACAGCAAGTATAATTAAAAAAATCAATAAGACGTGGCCCTAACAAAATATTGCACAAACATTAAATCGATACATTGCGTGGGTGTGCAAATTAGAACCATAAAGTGTTGAAGATATGCACAAATGCGGTTTAGCTGTGGCATCTTGTATCGTATTTATACGAATTAATGTGGTGTTAACATGTCTTTATATCACACCCGCCCGTGGATAGAACTTACCTCCCTCTAAGCGAAACAGTGGATCTTAATAGTCAGTTAAAGAAACACTGAAATCAAACTTCAAAACTTAGAATAATAGCTAATTTCTCAAAAAAAAAACGCTAACAACAAATACTCTTCATCGAAAATTTCCAAACGAGGAAAAGAAATCTATTTTCTAATAGTTTCGATTAACGACGGCGGTTTGGTACTGCTGAATGTAAATGATTAAGATGTCAATTTCATGTGGCGTTCTAAAAATATATTCAAAATAAAAGTTTTTTGTCCGTTGTTTTGAGAATTTAATGCATAATCAACGATTTCAACGTTCGTTATTTAATGCAAATCTTAGTTTCGGTTATAAATTCAAGTGGAGAAGCTCAAAGTTTAATTGGAATCAACATATCTTTGCCAATATGCATTTAAATTTTTAAAAAAACAAGTTGCTGGTAGCCTTTTCTTGTTTGTACCAAATCGGTTGTTTGAAAGCTTCCTAATAAATTTCTATCATTACTATCATGTTGTTTTGTGCAATCATTAAACTGGTTTATTAATTGTTCTAGTGTAACACTAGTTATTTAAATTATTTTTATTTAAGTAGTGCATGATTGAGCAAATAGCAAATACATTTATTTTCTGGCAATAGAGATCAAAGTGAGTTATAAACACGTTTGACAATAAAATTGTTTATTCTAAAATCATATAATCACATAAATACAGACACCCAAGCTAATTTTTTTATTTATTTTAAATACATTTAACAAATTATTAGATTCTTTTTTTCTATTATGTACAAACAGATATAAAAAATTAATAAAACTTTAAGATTTCCTTCTTCAACACTTCTCTCATCCAATCTTCTCATTTGCCTCTTTGAGAAAATTTACATGCCAATCAGCAGGTAAATTTTTGTGGGAAGTTAACTCGTTGTCATTGATAAGTGGACGAATATTGTTGGAAGAAACTCCAGATTAAGGCACAATCTTTTCTGTTTCATCAGCAATGAAGTGTAAAATATGTACCTACATTACTGAGGGCTCTTTGTCTCACCAAAAATTCGTGAATTCTCACAAAGCGGTTCACTCCAATAGCAGACACGATAGCAGGAGATTTGCAAATAAAATCACAATTACTCATCTGATAAACAAAGAACAATTTTTGTACTCGCCGGGGGACTCCACCCCCTATCTTTGTCGTCATTCGGTTAACTAGGTCCATTTAATTATTCCATACAGTAATTATATAAATTAATATACTCTTCGACAACTAGCTAGAATCACCTGAAATAAGTGGAGGCTTCCCCGGACGCTCAATCTAGCTGGCATCCCAATGAGCAAGATTGGGGGTACCTAATAAGACTACCCTCTCCACTTGCATCATGTCACTCAGGTAGCCCTCAACACCCCCTTTGCGAGTAACCCCACCTGAAGGAACCATGACATTGTGTCGGGCAACTGTGCACCGGGGGTGAATGATTAAATGTTATTCAAATACAGGAAACAACCTTTTTGTTGCCGGCTCACTACTGACTTGCGTCTCCACTATCGGTCTACTCAAATTTCATCATTTTCCAAAATATAATATAATATAATCTCATATTTCTCACTATTAAAAATAAATCTTATTCTATCTAACAGTCAGTCTGACAAAATCTCCGCACTCTATATTTGTTTTATATCCCATTAAATTTTTCTACAGGAAGGCATTTATTATAAACCAAATGTGAATAAAATAAGAACAATAACATATAACAAATAATTATATATTTCTAGAAAAAAATCAAAAACAGAAAACATAATAAAATTCAACTTTAACAGAAGTAAGCTGGTTTAAGTCGATCGATAGTAATAGTCACATTTCGATCATTTGTCTGAACAGTAAAATGTTTGTCGTTACGGGTCGAAACTTTAAAAGAACCGTCATAAAACTGTTGCAACCCCTTCTTAACACCATCATGCCAAATAAATACATGATCAGCAGTGTGGAGCTGAACGAGGGCTCAGTAGTATATTAGCAAGGATGCGATTTCAACTAATTTCTTGGTGGCACATAAGAGCTGACTTTAACAGGCGGTGCCGCCGCTCTACCATACCATTTGCAGAAGGGTTGTATGATTTGTGCCTAACAAACAATTGAACTGTTAAACAGTTAAAAAGATATGACTCAAATTGTCGACCGTGGTTAGTGGTAACTCTTAATGAGGTTCGAAAACGGGAATCCCAAACATAAAAAACGCGAGTAACAACTGACGCTTCTTGATCTTAAATTTGAACAGCTTTTGGCCATCGAGTAAATCGATTTACTATTGTTAAATAATACTTAAATCCCCCCTTCAATGGGGGTTGAGTGAGATGCAAATTCTTAACAGTGGACTCCTAGTAAATTATCAATAATGACTTCCCAATTATTATTACTGGGTCTTCCTTAGGAGTTTGGCTTGAGGATAGACGGACGAACTAACATGTATAAGATAACAATGATTGTTATCTTATACATGTTAGTTTGTTCAAATAGAAAGTTTGTGATCTTATCATTGTGATGTTATTTTGTTAATTTATCAATTGATTTTATAACGCTTAGATTTAGTATAATTTTTACCGTAGACGCTTACTGAATTTTCTGATACGAGCTGTTATCAATTTTACCATTACAGAGCCACACAAAAAAAATTATTTTTGGGTCTGGAGGTCAGACCATGTTTACTATATGTTTTCGGGGTCGCTGAATCCGAATCCGTCGTCCAAAAAACCCCAGCATGTCAAAGTTCTGATCAAACCTCAAAAAACCTCATACAAAATTTTATTTGAGTCCGGGGACACCATGTTTATTATATATTTTTTTGGTCGCTGAATCTGAATCCAAGGTCCAAAAAACCCCAGCATGTCAGGGTTTCGACATAACCTCAAAAACTTCATAAATTCTTTTTTTCCGAGTCCAGGGATCAGACCATGTTTACCATATGTTTTTTGGGTCGCTGAATCGGAATCCGTTGTCTAAAAAACTCCAGCTCGTCAGGATTTTGATTTGCAAAGAAACTTGCAAAATTTATTCATCCGACTTAACACGTGTGTCCAGGACACGTCCTCGCGGTGACGGCGGTTAACGGAGTGTGCATGTGATCTGACTAAGTCTCTGGATTACGTCTTTTATGCCGTCATGGCAGGCGCACGCAAGCGTTTTACAATGCCAAAAGTCGGATCCTCATTATCGGCGACTAGTCTGGGATGGAAAGCGGGCCCGCAGGTATCGTCATCAAGCGACTGCAGTTTTACATTAGTTGGTGACTTGGCTATTGTGAAATTTAATGCTACAAGAAAGCGGTCCAAAGTTTTGCAATCACATGATTGTCATGCGAATCATGACAATTTTTGTTACGTTTGTTTCAAATATGAAGTGATATCTTTGCAAAAAACGATTGACGATCATATTTGCAACTTATACGAAGAAATTTTCAATTCAAAGATGGATCAACATAATAGCTGGGTTCCGTGTGTCATTTGTAACATGTGCAAAAAGATGTTGTATCGATGGAAGGCGGACAAAAATAAATAGAACATTACATTCATTATTCCAGCAATTTGGAGAAAACCTATTAGAGCAGAGGACTGTTACTTTTGCGTAAATGATATTAAAGGCATCATCATAAAAAAACAAACAAAAAATTGTATATAACAATGCTCCATTAACGACGGCTCCCGTTATAGTCGATCAAGTTAAATGCCAATCCAATATTGATCGTGTTACTGAAGGTATCGAATTCGGAGAACTAGATAAAGAAAGTAATTTTTAGAGCGACGACAACGATAGCAGGGGCTCAGAGTACACGTCAAATGAAAAAGTACCTTCAACTCCTTCATTGGTATTGCAGTTTGAGTGAAATGATCTCGTTAGAGATTTAGGTTTACCAAAAGATGGTTCTGAGCATTTGGCTTCATTTCTGAAAAAGAAAAATCTTCTAGAACCTAAAACAAAAGTTTCTACTTATCGAAACCAAGACTTTGAATTCCGTAAATTTTTTAGGAAGGATGAGGATTCATCTTTATTATTTTGTACGGATGTCGTGGGTCTCATATATCAGCTGAAAGAGAATTCTTACAAAGCTTCTGATTGGCGACTCTTTACAGACTCTTTGAAACGAAGTATAAAGGCGGTCTTACTTTACAACACGAACGTTTAAGCTCCTGTACCGATTGCTCATTCTACTGTCCTGGAAGAGAAATATGAGAATATGCAAATACTTTTACAGAAAATTCAATATGAAAAGCATTTATGACTAATATGCGGAGATTATGCTTGGACAACAGTCAGGATTCACGAAATATCCTTGCTATTTGTGTTTGTGGGGTAGTAGAAATTGAGAAAATCACTACAGCAAGGCGAAACAATGGCCAGTAAGATCACCGCTAACTAATAACAATATCAATAAGTCTCTTGTGGATTCATCGAAAATTTTGATTCCTCCGTAGCACATAAAGCTTGGTTTCATTAAACAATTCGTCAAAGCCCTTGATAAATCAGGGGCATGTTTTCAATACCTTTAATCCAAATTTCCGAAACTTTCTGAGGCTAAGTTGAAAGACGGAGTATTCGACGAACCACAAATTCGAACTATGTTCAAATGTATAAATTTCATTAGTACAATTAATCGACTTGAGAATGCAGCCTGGCCTGGCTTAGTTTTAAAGATGTGTGCCTGATGAATTTGAAATTACATTTTTTGCAACATCTAAACAAATTTTTAAATAATCTGGTGGGATGAAAATATGATGGCAGATTTCTGTTGGATGTTGAAGCAAGATACACCGAATGAAGATAGAAAGCGTAAATCACTGCATAGATCTTTTGATGAGAAAGAACCCGCTATAGTAGCAAACAAGAGTCTAACATTTCATTTATGCGTCTGGTTTTTTAGATCGTCTATTCCAATCTTTTAATTTGTGAGTTCGTATACTTAAGTCATTCGATGTCTATTGTAGTCATGTAACTAGTCATTTATTAGTTAAGAGTTCTACACATCATTTTTCATATTGTAGATGTATTCAATTCATTTATCTAATTATTTATTTATTCTTGGCAATCATTCCACAAATTCAAATTTTTGTTGCCAAAAGCCCTTATAGGGGCTATGTGATGTACAAAATCCGATTGTGCAACCTCTTCGCTGTGTACATCAGGTAGCGCTGATGCCGACGGTTCTATATACCATTGTTTTGTGGAGTAATAGGTTGAACTGATTTTTGTTCAATATAAGTCAAAACGTTGAAGCTTTAAATAGCTTAAATAACGGGATAATTTGAAGTTTATGTCAACAACCTGACATGCTGGGGATTTTTGGACGACGGATTCGGATTCAGCGACCCCAAAAACATATGGTAAACATGGTCTGACCCCCGGATAAATTTTTTGTGGTTATGTCGTAACCCGGACATGCTGGGGTTTTTGGACCTCGGATTCGGATTCAGCGACCAAAAAAACATATAATAAACATGGTCTGACCCCGGACTCGAATAAAATTTTGTATGACTGGTGGACTGGCAATACCTTGTTGTAGCACGACTTTGAATTCTTTTTTAGCAGATTTTGATTTGTCTGGTGGGTGTGTTCAAGGTTCCTATGCGACTAGTGGGTCAGATGTGGTAATGATGTTGAATTCAATGGTTTCAGGTACACCACTCGGTCGTTCAGGGATTTGCTAAAGAAGTTTGTAAAATTGTTAAAAACCTGAAATACTTTTGTAAAATTTACAGTCTCTTACACTTCTCTAAAAAAATTAAGATCAGTTCTAATTTCAAAATTTGTATAATCTCTCGGCTTTTGGTTTTTGAAGAACGTCGCGAACTTCAACTGCGTATTTTGGATCCAATGTATAACTAAACTTAGTTGCATTTGTCTTTACACCAGCAATATCGAAAGCTTGGGATCCTCCGACATCAACTGATTAAACTTTTATTGTAATATTGTCTTTTTCAGGTGTTGTTTCATCTCGAATTTTGAATGTCGTGAGTCACCAATTGGTGGAATTATTTATAATGAAATCATCAAGTTCAAATTGACAAAGCCAAAACCATTATTATTTTTCAAAACACCGGTCGCTACATAAATTAAGTTAAAACAAAAAAAAATCAAGACGTACATTAGATAGATTCCCACACTTCTATTCTAAGATCCACACATTCATCCGCCATATGTTCCACGTTTTGCCACTTTTCTGCACACATTCTACATTTTTTTCTCTCGTCCTCCTACATGTACTTATTGCCATATTCTTCATTTGGTTATGTCAGATTTTTTCTGACTAAAAACCACCTCAGAGCATTGGCTGATTTGATAAATAATGAAAGTTTTTCTCTCAATTTAAGTGTAAACAATTTGTGAAGGATTCCAAACCTTATCTATATCTGTTAAAAGCTCCTTTTATATCAAAAAACATTGCGACTATATGTTCTCGCTTTCTAAGAGGTTCCTGTATATTGTGCTTGAGGAAGACCAAGTGATCAACGATGGATCTCTTTATTTTATAACCCGCTTGTTGTTTGACTTATAAGTTACTGTTCTTTATAAAGTTCTGAAGTCTTTAGTTCACTATCCTTTCCAATATCCAATATTATAATTGGAATCACCATTGCTTTTTTTAGGTATTCTCGACCATATCATTTGACTGCTTTTGAATTTGTTGAGTGCATCTTCTAGTTACTTCTTTTTGATCTTTGCTCTATAAAAACTTTGAGCAATAATTGGACGTCTTAAAATATTAAGTCATTACGCTCATTACGTTAGCAATATTTATTGCATCTTGTTAGAGGAGAATAATTCTAGCTATTTCTTTTGCTTTCTAGTATTATCTTCCTGACCTTTGCTCTGGGTTTTTTGAACAAAATTAGATTTTCGATGGTGGGTAGTTTTTTATTTCTGTTGAACACTCGTTTCTTCGTCCTGATCGCAGTCTACTCCCAAATTTGGGTATACTTTTAGTCGCGGCTGTGATAATACTTTCATCAATTCTTTTACTTATACTAAACGCTAAAATTACACATACACATATCTGAGTAATTTAATGGCAGTATAACCGATTTTTTGGCATTTGTAGCACACCAGGTAGGTGGTACATTCTACCTAGCTGTAACTTTAAGTATCCAGCTTTTATATATTTTGGAAGCTTACACACACAATATTACCTCTTGGCGACCTTGCCACGTATGAAATTGAAATAAAATTCAATATTTTTTCTAATTTTGCATTTAAGATTTATTCATTGTTGATCTCTTAAATATGATAAACATGATAAAAGTAGTAGCATTAATATATACATCATCAATGTTGTTTTAAAGAACACCCACATTCTTATAATGAAAAACTGATTTCTATTTATAAGTATGCCTAGAAACTGACTTCAAACATGGTAACCATTAATAAATGTCACAGTTTGAGTAAAAAAATCACGAACAATTCTATTAAAATGCAATACAATTCGTAACTAATATTACTGAAAGCGAACTAACAAACATGGTTAAACCTGAACATATCAATCTTCATAAAATAATAAAATGATATTCCGAAATTTTGTATACAGTGTATAATATTAAAACAGCTTCGAGTGAAAATCGCATTTGACTCTATAATTTTGCTGTCAGCCGTCATTGTGGTAGTTGTCAGGTGATGACTATATTCCATGTACCGGAAAGGCTTCCATAGTTGTTAGTTTCGCCTTTACGTTTCTGGCTTCCTATTAATCTAATTTACATGTATCGCGGCCATCATGCTTGTCATTTGCATTTCTCTTGCAAGAAAGACAAGGCGTCCCTTTTGTATTATTAATATTAAATACGATTACACTCCACATACACACACCTGTATTTCAATTTTTTAAATACGATTCAAAATGATGTCTTAATGTAAATTAAATTACACCTGTTTACAGATTAATTAAATGAATAAAGACATCTTGGTTTTTTATGGTCTCATTCGTACGATACATATTATATTTTATGCGACTTTTTATCAATGAATCTTTAACATTTTTATCTAATTGCAACAAACGATTTGCAATATTTTAGAATTTTTAATTAAATTGTGAAAGGAACGCCGTATATTTATGAAAGAGGATACAAATGAAGGCATTAAGTTGATTACACATGCAATTCTACTTAAATTAACTGATGTTTATACAAGAAGGGCTGCGCCTAAGTATTCGTGTTGATGTAATGAAATATACATGAATATGGAACGTATTCATTTGTATAATTAAACCGAGAATAATTTACGGTGGTTCACTAGTGATTTTAAATATTTTTATAGTGAAACTAGTTTTTCTCCTTTCGATATGCATTGCAAGCGTTATTTTTAATTTTTCTGAGGAGGCAGGTTACAGAATTTTAAGAAGAAGCAACCTAGTGTACTACTCAATGCAAAGTGCGAGTAAGTACAACGGCTGATTTCTTTAATAACCAAGGATGACGATGTAGGTATTGCATTGATTATCATTACATTTCAGGTAAGCCAAGAGTGATCAACAGGTATCACGGAAAAAGTGTCATAGGTCCTCTAAATCGCTAATTAATTTAGAATACTATTAAAACAATCAAAATCTCTACCAAAATCATTTTCAATACAAAAATGAAGATACTAATAGCACAGTACTTACAAGCTTTTCAAGACAAGAAACAAAGTCGTGCAGATTATGCTAATGCTAACGAATTAGTAGTCTCTCAACTCAGATCCGACTACCGAAGAAATAGTAAAAACACTCCACGATTTTATATGGAAGAGTTTCATCGCCTCAGTAAAATGGCAAAAAAATTAGTCGATCTTCATGCTCGTGACGATGTTTGGGGCTTATGGTTTCGATTTAATACTTAGATAAAAGCTAATAAACTAGTTCTAATAACAAATGTAACTATCACTATCATAATCCTCGTGGTTGAACCACAGCTTCGAAAAATAAGGATTCGTGATTGATTCAATAGTATTAAGAAAAAGAAAAACAATTATTTGGTTATAGATACTTCAAATGGCAGATAGTATCAACAATTCTATCAGTTCTTGTTTTTAGACATATTGTCATCCCTACAACTATCAGTGGTTATCAATACACTACGCAATGTATTCATACAGTTTATCCGCCCTAAAACAGCTGACCAGAAAAACAGTATAAATTTTCTCTTAGAAAAACAAGACGTAATTTCAGCCAGTTGTTGACAGTTGAGACGTAAAGGTAGCGTACATGATAAAATTAATTTAAATGAAATGACATGTGTATATAGTCCCTCGTCTTATCAATATTAATTGTCGTTTCATCCAAACTATTATCTAATATTAATTAATATGATCAAAAACTCTGCAGTTACTTCTTATACTAGCAAGTAAGTATTGATAATATTTCTTCAGTGAAAACTCAGTTAGTAAGTTGATGAAGCAAACAATCATTTTTATCGCCCCACAGGACAGTTATTGATCTCATTTCAACTGATATCAGTAGAATTGTCGCAAGATTAAATTTCTAGACGGAATTTAGAATATGGGAAAGATCGTCAAACGTGATATACTTTAGTGTTACCAGAACATGATGTAACTTTCAAACGGAAAAGCTGGTGTTTGCCTAACAAGAAGTTGATTGTTGTAGTTTTTGTGTTTAATAATGTGGTTAATCATTTTTTTAGCTATCATACGCTCACTATTATGTAGTGGTTAGATTTATTTAGGAAACAACCCATCTGATTTCCTTTAATAACATTATTAATGTATTACTCAATCAACGTGTTCTAAGATGTTTTCGACTTGGTGTATCAATCGACTGTCGAACTAAAAACAGATGTAGTCAATGAAGAAGGCTTAAGGATGCATTATGGCCCTAAGACATGGGCTAAAGCTCGACTTAGGTTTATGGTCTATGAAAATCTGACCAATAAATGAGTATTATCCTGCATCAAATAACGTATTAATTCTAATTTTCTTATATGTTGTATGGGATGGCGCGATGTTAACAAACCCAAGTTCAACCTCCGGATCGTTGTGAAATATTTGAAAAACCCGAAAATTTTTAGGTTTTTCAGTTTTTGATAGATAGATAGATCAAATAGACTCTAAGATATAACTGTTCAAAGTTTACAAAATCAATTTAATACTGTCTAGAGGTGTCTACTTAACTTATTTTGTATTAAATTATAAACATTTCAACATATTTCGTTCTTTTTCTAATGTATAGGAAAATTAAATTTATAATAGAATAAATAAATTAATCAAAACCAATGTCCCCGATTTTACATTCATACCGGAATACATTTCGTAGATGCAGAAGTTTATAATCAAGGTAGATGTCTCTATTAAATTTCTTTCACTTTATTTTTAAATGCTATTTTTGACGACATATTCTAATCTAAATTCCAACATTAATTTGTAATTCTTCTGTAAATCATAATTAAAAAGCTGATTATATGCATGAAAAATTGATCCAAAATTTATATTTTACAGATAAATCTGCATTCGATATAAACTAAGTAAAAAACTAACATCTATTGCATATTTCTAAACAATTTATAACTAATAGTTTTTCAAAATTTTGTATTGAAAATGTTTGTTTCATACTGGTAAACATTACAGAAATAATTTACTGTAATGAATGATATTTGTCCACATTATTGATAATATATAAAGTATAATTTTTTAGCTTATTTTGTGAAACGTTTGAACAGCTGTTTGGTATTTTTAGGTGATTTTAATGTCCCAAACTTTATAAACAACTCCATAAATGCTAACAAGCATAGATCTATTTTAAGTTTTATTAATACCTTAAATTTAAATCAACAAAATTCAGTTTTAAATGTAAACGATAGTCTTTTAGACTTAGTAATTTCTAATATTAATTGTTCTGTTACTCATGATAGCGATCTACTAATACGTGAAGATGTTTATCATCCCGCATTGTCTATAATTTTTAATTCAGTAATAAGCGGTGAAAATTTTTCTGCTAATACTACAAATAATCCATTTAATTTCTCTAAAGCGAACTTTCCTGCACTGTATAATCATTTTCTACACATTGATTGGCAATTTCTATATAACTACGATAATATCAACATTGCTTGTAACGAATTTTATAAAATACTTAATTCTGCTTTTGAGTTATATGTTCCTCATTACCGTAATAGTAAATCAACATTTCCAAAATGGTTTTCTCCGGAATTAATTAACAACATTAAACTAAAAGCAAAAATATTTAGTAGATTAAAAATAGAGCACTCTAGTCAGTATCTTCAAGAATTCAAATGTTTAAGGAAACTAATCAAATCACAAATTAAAATCGCTTACAAAAAGTATATATCTGATGTTAAAAACTCTATTTCCAATTATTGTAAACAATTTTGGAACTACGTTAGATCTGAAAAAGGAAAGTCGCGAATCCCTGGTAGAATGAAATTCAATGATGACATTATTGCCTCTCCTGAGCAGATTATAGAAGCATTTGGCACATATTTTTCGAGTATATTTTTAACACCATGTCATACACAATCGTCTGCGATAGAATCAGTTATTAACTCTATTCCTAATATCACTGTCTTCTATATTTCAGAAGATGAAGTTACTGTGGCAATAAAAAAACTTTAAAAAATAAAACCACCGCCGGTCCTGACCAAGTACCATCATTTTTGTTAAAAGACAGTCATTCTGTTTTTATCAAGCCTCTAACCTTTTTATTCAATTTGTCTATAAAAAGTTGTATTTTTCCCGAGATTTGGAAAATCTCTCGAATTACACCAATTTTAAATCTGGAGACTTACATGATGTTAGAAACTATAGGCCTATAAACATCCTATCAAATATTGCCAAGGTTTTTGAAATAACAATTTTTAATCAGGTTTATAAACAGGTTAAGTCACTCATATCACCTTCGCAACATGGCTTCATGCAGAATCGATCGACTGTCACTAACCTAGCGTCTTTTAATCAATATATATATATATGAGGTGGTGGATAATAGAGGACAAGTCGATGTGATTTACACCGACTTTTCAAAAGCTTTCGATACCATTGGACATAACATTATTATTGAGAAATTACTTAGCTTTGGTTTCAACAGTTCTCTTCAAGTATTCTTTAATTCGTATTTAAAACACCGCATACAATATGTCAGTTATAACAGTTATCAATCCAAACCGTTCGTTGCATCATCTGGAGTACCCCAAGGGTCACATTTAGGTCCATTATTATTTTTGATCTATATCAATGACTTAGCCAACATACTCACTTGTGGTAAACTATTATTTGCGGACGATCTTAAAATTTTCTCGTCAATTACAACTCTTAACGACTGTTTTTTATTACAACAACAAATTGACAAGCTTCTACATTGGTGTAACAAAAATGGTCTTTCCTTGAATCTAGATAAATGTAAAGCAATATCTTTCTCTCGTAAATTAAAACCTACTACTTATTCTTACCGAATTGATTCTACAATCGTTAAAAGATGTGATGAAATTAAAGATTTGGGAGTAACATTTGATAGCAAACTTTCCTTCAATAACCACATCAACAACATTTGCTCATCTGCAAACAAAATGTTAGGATTTATCATTAGAAACTCTAAACCATTTAATAATACCAATTGTCTAAAAATACTTTACTTTTCATTAGTAAGATCAAAGCTAGAATATTGCTCATTAATATGGTATCCTCTTTCTAATAAGTATAAGACAATTATTGAATCCATCCAGAGAAAATTTTTGAAATTTTTATATTTTAAAAACACGGCTCATACCCTGAAAGAGGTTTTTCCCAGGAACAGTTATTACAGCAAACTGATATTTCTTCCTTGGATAAAAGGCGGTTAGATAATAGCGTGATATTCCTCTATAATGTACTGCATCATAAAATAGATTCACAGTACCTATTAAGTAAATTAAACTTCCGTGTCCCACGAATTAATTCAAGGCTTTCGGTTCCATTTTTTATCCCTACACCAAAAACCAACATCTTACAAAAATCACCCATCTTCATAATGTCAAAAAATTTTAATTTAGTAGGCACAGAGTATGATATTCATTTTGATTCATTAAAAAAAATATTAGAAAACCAACGTATCTTGTTTTAATTATATTGTTAGCGCGTCCTTCGATAATTTTCATTTTTGTTTTTGCTTTCTGTATTTTTGTTTTAGTAATTTAAGTTTATTTAGCATATTGAATATTGTTCTATAATTGGAATTTTTCTTTCTGTTGAACAATAAAGATTATTATTATTATTATTATTTCATTTATTGCAGATTTAATCTACTTAAGAAGTGTGTACTGTGAGATTTCTCGTAGTACGAGTCCTTATTAGTAAAAATTGACAAACACTATAAAAAGTTTTTTAAATATTTCACAATTTCCTATTACTATTACTTGATTATTCCATCTAAGCAAAATACAGTGCGAGTTTCTAACTTGGAATAAATTCAGTAAAGAAAAGACAGTTTTTTCGGAAATATGCTCAGACACGTCGATTAGTATTTTAAATTGCGCTTTTTTCATGTAGAAAAATTTTATACAGTGTGTCCCAAATTTGAGATATGACGTCACCGACTTTTTTTTAATGGTAGCCCTAATTTTTTATGGCTATTCTTAAAGTGTACATCGAGTTACGCATGCGTACCTAATTTCAAGTTTTTATTCCTTGTCATTTAAAAATATTTAACAAAAACATTAACTAATTCGAAAAATGAAATTTAAAAATGGCACGTCAAAAGGTATTCGTTGTTTGTCAAATCGGGTTGACGTCTTATCAAAATGTTATAAAAACAAGATAACAAGTAAGTTAATAAAACAAGTAAAAAGAGCTGCATCGTATTCGAGTTGTTGAGCGAGAACCCTATTAGTTTGTGGTTTTGTGAGAAATACCGTTTTTGAAAAATACACGAAAATGCCGTACTTAACTGGAACCCACAAAATTGAAATTTTAATGATGATTGGCTACGGAGATAGGACTAGAACACAAATTGAAGTTATTCATTTATTCAGAGAGAAGTATCCTGATTTACCACCCATATCGCAAAGTACCGTAAGCAAGATTGAAAACAGTTTAGGGAAAACGGGCATTTAAGAAAAACAAATAATCATCGTCAGAGTGCGCTAAATGAAGAGGAAAAATTAATGTACTTCTCTCTGTTCAAGAAAATCCTCATGTCTCCACTAGGCAGATAGCTAGGGAACTCGAAATTAGCCAGTCTTCAGTGGTAAAAACTCTTAAAGCGCAATAATTTCATTCCTATAAATTGACAATCCTCCAGGAACTCACCGAAGATGATCCGGATAGAAGACTCCAGTTTTGCGAACAAATGATGGACCTACTAGACAGAAATGTTCTAAACATAGAAAACGTCCTGTTTTCTGACGAATCAACGTTTATGTTAAATGGGAGGTAAATCGTCAAAATTGTCGTTATTGGGCAGACAATAATCCACACTGGATGAGGAAAGGCCATACTCAACATCCAGAAAAAGTCAATGTTTGGGCAGGGATTATTGGTGATCGAGTAATAGGACCATTTTTCTTCCAAGAAAATCTCAATGGAGCAAGATATTTAGAATTCTTGGAAGAAGAACTAGTTCCGGGCATTTAAGAAAAACAAATAATCATCGTCAGAGTGCGCTAAATGAAGAGGAAAAAATTAATGTACTTCTCTCTGTTCAAGAAAATCTTCATGTCTCCACTAGGCAGATAGCTAGGGAACTCGAAATTAGCCAGTCTTCAGTGGTAAAAACTCTTAAAGCGCAAAAATTTCATTCCTATAAATTGACAACCCTCCAGGAACTCACCGAAGATGATCCGGATAGAAGACTCCAGTTTTGCGAACAAATGATGGACCTACTAGACAGAAATGTTCTAAACATAGAAAACGTCCTGTTTTCTGACGAATCAACGTTTATGTTAAATGGGGAGGTAAATCGTCAAAATTGTTGTTATTGGGCAGACAATAATCCACACTGGATAAGGAAAGGCCATACTCAACATCCAGAAAAAGTCAATGTTTGGGCAGGGATTATTGGTGATCGAGTAATAGGACCATTTTTCTTCAAGAAAATCTCAATGGAGCAAGATATTTAGAATTCTTGGAAGAAGAACTAGTTCCGACTTTGGCTACTCAATTCCCTGTTCCGGTTGAAGCTGATGTCCCGAATAGAAACATCTGGTTTCAGCAAGACGGGGCGCCTCCTCATTTTGCTAGAGCTGTCCGTGAGTATCTGGATGATGCATTTCCAGGCAGATGGATTGGTAGAAGAGGGCCCTTTGAATGGCCACCCAGGTCTCCTGATTTAACACTTATGGACTATTTCTTATGGGGGTACTTGAAAGGCAAAGTTTTTAGGACCAAACCGGAAAATATTGAGGAGTTGAAAGAACGAATAAGACAGGAGTGTAGGCTAATTTCCGCTGAAGTAATTAGAAATGTTCAAAACGAGTTTCATTTCCGTTTAGGGTATTGTCAGTTAGTACATGGACAACATTTTGAGCATTTATTGAAGTAAAATTATTGAGTTGAATCAGATTTCTTCATTTTTCGAATTAGTTAATGTTTTTGTTAAATATCTTTTAAATGACAAGGAATAAAAACTTGAAATTAGGTACGCATGTGTAACTCGATGTACACTTTAAGAATAGCCATAAAAAATTAGGGCTACCATTAAAAAAAAAGTCGGTGACGTCATATCTCAAATTTGGGACACACTGTATAAAATTTTTCTACATAAAAAAAAGCGCAATTTAAAATACTAATCGACGTGTCTGAGCATATTTCCGAAAAAAAAACTGTCTTTTCTTTACTGAATTTATTCCAAGTTAGAAACTCGCACTGTATACTCTTGTATTCATAAAAGAGGACAGTTGCATCATTGTTTGTATTCATATAAATCACTATGAATAATCTGTATTTATGCCAAAGTTCAGAAAGATTCAAGAAGCTTTGAAAAACGTTAATTTTTTGGCCGGTTTTTTCTTTTTTTGGTTTACATACAACAAAACAAAAGCAATAAAAAGTTCCACTTTAATGTATTGTTTTGCGAAGAAAAAAAACTGAAAACATTAATTTTCAGGATCCATTTTTCTACTCTAAACTTAACTTTTATGTATGTAATATCTAAATGAAAAAAATTTTGTTTGTAATTTTCAGAAAACAGATGAAAAAGTATTATTGAAACGTCCTTGAAACCGTCTGAAAATTCATAAGTATACCTAACATCGAATTTTGAACAACGTTCTTTAAAATTGTTCTATGTTTTGTCATTGAACTTGACATTTTGCACAATTAAATTGATTTCTATTTCACAGTGACGTATGTCAAAATAATTCTTTCTGTTTTATAATAATAATAATTAACTTGCATTATGTAAAATTTGTTTATGTTAGTACCACTCTTTGTATAATTAACACACTTGTTAAAAAAAATATCACGCGATTGATTTGTCGTAATTCAAAACAATCAAAGTTAAACTGTGTATATTTAAATGACGAACAACTTTCTTTTGAAAAAAAAGAAAACATTTATCGTAAACAGTTTAATCCTTTGCCAAGACGAACCAATCCACAATTGCACACGGTTTCGTCACCATACTATACAGGTTTATACTGATCTTCTGGGGCACCATACATACAATACAAATAAAGAAATAAATAAATTTAAAAATTAACGGTAGTATAACGTTATAGAGAAAATCAATTGATAATAGCATTATAAAATAAATATCAAAAAAATTCATATTTCTTCAAGATCCTTGATAGCTCAATTTGTACAGCGGTGTTGTGAGATGATTATGATTTATATATGTTGCTGGTATATAAATACGGTTCAAAACACGAAGGTTTTTATATTAAAAAGATTATAACTAATTTTCTCATAATCAGTGTTTTTTTTTATAGTTGATGATAACCTTTAATTATTTTATATAGAAATTTCAGCATAATGTATTTTGTTGCTTTCAAAATATTATTTTTACAATCGTGTAAATAAGTTACAAAACAAAAAATACCTGTTGAATAAAAACTTTTTAAAACGAAAAACAATTGAAAATAATCATTTTTTGAAAGTTTGTACTGTAGTTTTGTAATTAATCATTTTGTTAGAGTGGATAAAATAAATCATCATCAAAATCAGGCAGAACCTAATTTGTTAGCAGAATACAATATAAATAAACAACTTATTAATTGATAGAATAAAAAATAATGAACACTCTGGAGTTAAAATAGGTTCAAAACAACCTTACTATAGGCTAAGGATACATTTGTAGTAAATGAATAAAATGATTGTAAATTATTTTTTTTTCGTATACAAACCATGATTCTAAAAATCTTATCTATCAGTATTTACCAACTTTTATAAAATGTGTAAAATTGAAGCCCATACACATAAAAGACGTTCGCCAATTGTAAACATTTTTTTAAATTGCTGTGTAGTTTTTGTGTATTTAATTAAAACACTGAAAATTGGCGCTGAAACAGTTCAATAGAAGTGACGTTATTCCTCGTATAAATAACATAAAATAGTAAATGGTCTTTATTCCAATTAGTTAACTGATCGGGCCATTTTAGGGATCATTTGCATTTAATTACATGTAATTATTGGGATTCAAATACTGGCCATTATTTTGTAATGAGACTTTAGCGGTTTCCGCTCATGAAAAGACTCTATTCGGGCATAAATTGTCCAAATCATACATGCAACATTGGTAAAGTAAGTCATAAGTGGCTTGAGTGCTCATTTCGTGCAAATCATGGGTGACTCGAGTGCTCATTTCACGCAAGTCATATGTAACTCAAGAGCTCATTGGATGCATGATGGCATTGTAAGCAGATTGTGCTCTGCAACTTTTGATCTTGCATTACGATATCCCCGGTTTGCAATAAACATGTCCCCTTTAGTGATAAGCTCGTTAATGTTTTCAATTTTACTGTTAAACAATCAAGCATTTTGATCAGAATCTTGTCATCCGAATTATGTCAACCCGCTTTGATTGGGCCAGGAGCAGCAACGATAAATCTGTCCGGGGTAACAATCATCACGAATTTTACCAAGTGCCGATGTTTATGCTGGCTGATAAACCTTTTCTGAGCTTCATGTTCAGCGGGAGCTTGTGTGTGAACATATGTTCCATCCTAAATCAATACTTGAGCTTCCTCGGGTAGTTCAAACACGCGGATGACAAAAGAAGATTTGTGCTGTTGTAGAAACTCAACTCGTGTTAAATGGGTGTATCCCAAGTTTAGAGGGACGAAATGTTTTATGAGTAGTTTTGAAATCCGATGGATTACTTTGGAGATTACGCTTTGTGATTTACAGCCAAATAATCTTGCAAGAATGATTTGGAGCAATGCTGTCCTTAACTTATCCAAGCAGATCGCAAATGAATTTTGGTGGGAACGATTATTACTTTAGTGAAGATGTTTCCTGATATGGAGCAAGTTATCAAAATCTTCTCTAGCTAATCCAAGAATTTCTTTGTTGAGTTTGTTTGTTAAGTTTAATTACTTAATTTTGAATCTTAATGTACTCAAAATATGGACTTACTGAGGAAAGAATTAAACTTCCAAAGAGCACTCCTTCCAAATAGTCCAAGTTCCAAAGAGCACACCTTCCAAAGAGAACACCTTTCAAACAGTTCAATTTCTAAAAAACCCAACTTTCAAAGAGCTCAGCTTCCAAAGAACACATCTTCCAAAGAGCACACCTTCCAAAGAGTACACCTATCAAACAGTCCAACTTCCAAAAAGCCCAATTTCCAAAGAGCACACGTTCCACACAGTCACATCTTAAATACCAAAGAAAAAATTCATTTTCTTTGTCCTATTACCTAAAATATTATTAGTGGGGCATAGCGCGATAATTAGTGGGGTCGCAATGTAGATGCCCTAATAGGATTTGTGATGGTATCAGTAATCTTAAGCTTTTCATAATCTTCGTCTTTCATCACTGGAAAACATTTCTCGCATTTCATTCCCACATTCATCCATTTCCTGTTTTGTTGGAGTTGGAGTATTCGCCACCGTTGGAGTCTTTTGTCTTTCATGTTTGGAGTCTGATGGTGTCTGGAGTCCCACTGGAGTCTGATGATGATCCACGAGACTTGTAGAGTTAATTGAAATATCTACACTTACCCTTTGTTGAGTCGCAGGACGACCATTCTCATTTGAGTCAAATGATTCTCCGTTAGATTTTCCAGCTTCATTACGTTTTGTGGGTGGAGGAAAAGCCTCTTCTGGCTCTTGATTTGAATGAAGTGTGTAACATTTTAGTGATGAATTGAAGTGGTTTCCGGAGTCCGCTGATGACCGTCGAATTTTGTTGTCCGGGAGCCCCTTTTGTGAATCTGTTTAAAGTAGTAATCCTAATATTTGTTTAGTTGAGTTCCTTTCAAAGTTCAAACTGCACATGAATGCTTTTTTAACTGGATAAATCATACCTGTAACGACGGTATCATTTAAATTTCTTGCTACAGAGTCCGTCACGATTCCAAGTGCAGGATTTGTCGATGTACTTAAAAAATGAGATGCTGCCTCGCTTGATAGTATGGGTTAATGCATGAAGTTAACCGTTACACATAACCGTTCCTAACAGAGCGGACCATTGTGACAGTTGACAAGTTTGAATTTGAAGGAGTTGACGAGAGCCCCGAAAGACTGAAGCCTGAACGAGACGTAACCCATTATACACGCGCTATGTCTTTTCCAACATCTAATTATAACAAACCAATCACAATTAAAATAAATACTTACCAGCAAATCGTTGAAACTGATAACCTCCTCCTCATATACCCAGTTTTAATAAATAAAAACTGATTGGATTATATGCAATAAAATTAAATACTCTATTTGAAGATAATTATCCACAAGGTGAATTCCAAGGTTATGGCAAAAGATATAATCACGGTTCAAATGGTTTTGAAAGTTCACAAAAATGCAGACGATGTGTTTGTATGCATAAGAACATCGACTTCATTCTTCATGGTGTTGAAGTGCTCATGGGTTACTTTGTTCATTATGCATGTTTAGGGATGATCGAGTCAATGCACTTGAGCTTGTGTGTAATGGTAAATGCATGGTTACCATACATTTCACATGCATTTTAAATGGGGAAAAGTGCACCTTAGTTAACGGTAAACAACCATTTTTGGAAAAAGGTTAAATCGATAGTTTAAATACCCCTTTATGATATATCAAGAAATTAGAAAATGGTCACGCGTGGCAAACCTAAAAAATCTATGACCAGTAATGCTTCCAAGTTGGAAGGAGGCCTTAGTGGTGTTTTACGTTAGTACTTGTTGTACAGGTAAAAGTGTTTTTATGTGGTGTCGGGTGTAAATAATGTATTAAAACACACTGTAAGTTAAAAAAATACATTATACGAGTACCTTTACCCATAATATTGTTGTTTTGAATGTAGGGATTATCCTTCATTGCCAATTTAACTTAATGGCATCCTGTAGTAATTATATGAAGCACAAATTCATTTTGAAATAAAGTGTCTACCTAATGTGAATTATGTATTACAATGGTAATACTTACTATGTAGCTTTTACACCTCTAATCTCCGCGGAATTGAATCGTTCGTCATTCTTAATAAAGCCCATCATCATAAACATAAGTAAAGACGAGCCGTTACAAACTCTTCCGATGTCATTCAATTATAAACACCCGCTTTTAATTCCAATAAACACAAACATCACCATTGAATTAAGCGGCGCAAAACGTAAACAAACCACTTTTTTACGTCACGACCAATGGCAACGCTTTAAATGTCGGTGTTTTAGATATCTTTAAAATGAATCAAATATTAAATTCTGAACACATATACTTTTTTGTGGTACTGGGGTTTCCTTTTACGTTTATGACTAAAAAATATAATTTTCTTCAATATAAATGTAATGAAAACACCCAATTACCTACTAATTTGACCTTGACTTATTTTTTTAGTTATATGTGCTACATTATGTATAGTAAACCAAAACTAAATGCCACTAATCAACTGATACGTCAATAGAACGAAACACTAATACGAAGTAGCATAATAAATATCCTTAGTTTCGTGCTTCCATCAATTAGACATATTTCATTTAATTAGTAATTAAAATTGTTTTAAAAAGATTACAATATAAATCATTCATTCTTTATTAATTTACTATTTCAGTAATCTAAGTAGGTAATAGAATTATTTTTTATTGGCGCCCCAATGATCTTCTGTCTCTGGTACACGAGGAACCGGAATTTATTTCAACTGTAACAATCTTTCTGACACAGAGACTGTTTAATCCCATCTTAATAACATTTTACACAAGAGTTTGTGATTTCCAGTTAACTGAATGGATAATTTTAAATGCTGACTTCAATTCTATGTTTTTGATACGCAGTATGAAAATTGTACTAATGTAATCAATCAAATGGAATACTTAACGGTTTATAAATAAATTGAAATAGTTTATATAACCTTCGATAGCTCAGTTGGTAGAGCGGTGGACTGTAGTTGATAATGTAATGTTGAAATCCATAGGTCGCTGGTTCAAATCCGGCTCGAAGGATTATATTTTTTTGGAAATGATGTGCAAAAAACTTGCGAGAAATATCATAGTTATTTAATTATACTAGACGATAAACAATCTTTATATTCGTGTATAATACATTTTTGTTCCATGTCAGGTTCAAAAGAAAAAACAAAATTTCAAAAAAAAATACAATTTTTGGCACAAAAACAACATGATGAACCTTTAAATGGTGTCTTGTTTAAGGCAAAACGACGACCTGTTCCACTTAAATGATTGATTTTTATATTCTACACCTCCAATATTTCTTTGTTGTTAACGTGTTACTTTATCTACCATTGAAGTTAAAGCTGCTTTATCTCTTCAAGAGAGCTACTAAAAGAAGTTTAACAAATGTAATAGAAGAATTCGTTAACCTAGATGCAAAATCTATAACCAGACTAACATCCTGTAAAAAAATGCAATAGTAATTTATGATACAAGTAACTTATTACGTTAACAGATAATAGTTTGAAGAACGAGCGTAGCGAGGTCTCTAAAATTATCGAATGTAAATCGTAAATGGTTCCAATTCATAATATAGTAATCCAGTACATTTATACATGCACTTTCATCTAAAACCAAAAAGTGCTAGTTAACGGTAAACAACCGTGAGTCGTAGGGTAGCTGCGCTATAATTTCTGCATATGTACTTAGTTAGTTTTTGAGATGGCATTAAAGTAGCTCATTTAACAATACATTCTACACATACTCAACAAAATAAAATATAAAAGTATATATTGTCACATTAGGTATACTGCGCTAACTGATCATAAAAATTATTACATAATCCAGAACAAAGTAAAATGCAAACTAGAATTGTTATTTTATTTAATAAGAATTATAGTTATCTTAGACAATTATCTTTTAATTTAACCAAAGTTCAATTAAGATGAATTAGAATTCCATGTTTTGAGGCACGATGTGTAGGGCGTAAGTTTGAGTGTTCCGTTAAAATAATCGATACGAATAAATTTAATTTCCAATTTGATAAGTTAAAGCATAACAGAGAGTGTGATTAATTGGTATAGTTAATTTACGTTTTTAAAATAAATTAGACAAATTACTCACTTTATTCCTCGGAAACTTTCTTCCCCGCGTACTTCCTCCCAGCTCATAATAAAAATGACAAAAAAATACATGCCATTATAAATATAATTGTTTAAAGTAAGAAATTGTAATAACTGTAACCTATCAATCAATACCCTTTACCCCCGATCACACGAAATCAACTTAAATTGATTAAAACAAAATAAATAATCCTTCTTAGTACGGATAAGACGTCGGAAGCGTTTATTTTAATTTTAATTTATAAAAATGTCAGAATCGGAGAGATCAACGTCAGAAACTAGAAAGAGAAAACAGAGAGAAGAGCTATATAACATGTTTAACAAATATAAAAAATGGGAAGACCACCTTAGAAAGAGAAGGAGAGGAGGGAGGAAAAAGTAGGTATTTAAAAGAAACAGGAAGTTGACGATGAGATGAGGTACACACGGAAAGAAATATTAAAGAAAATTAAAGAAATAAAAGAAATTAACTGAAATAAGGAGAAGACGAAAGAGAAATGAAAAGGTAAATGAAGATATTGAATAAAAAAATGCAAGACTTTGGAGAAAAAATGCAATAGTTTAGAGAGAAGAGTAGAACTTTTATATAAAGAAAACAGGAAAAGGAATTTGGCGGTGAAGGGGTTAAATAAAAGGAAGGAGAAAAGAAATAAAAAATAGATAAATATCTGACAAAGAATAAGAGGAAAATACATATGAAAATAAGAATGAAGGCGTAAGAAATTGAAAAACAGAAATGAGAGTAAAAATTATATATAAGAAAATGTGAGTGGATGGAGAGAAAAGAAGTTGTATAGAAAAATACGAAAGGATAAGAAAATAGAAAACAGCAAGGCAGAAAAATAAAGGAGAAAAATTTTGGAAGTACGTAAAGGGTTTTTAAATGAGGGAATGTAGAAAATTTGAATGGAGGAAGAGGAAGTAAAAGCTAGGAAAAAAGAATGCCAAAGGAAAGATGAAATGCAATGTGAATTAGAGTATGCAGAAACAAATACAGTACGCAAGTGGAAGAGCAAAGGAAAGAAATAATAATCGGAGTAAGAAAGAAGTGAAAAAAGAAAAAGATGAAAAGAGGAAATGATTAAAGGAATGATGAAAATTCAAACAAAAGCGGAAAATGAAAAAGTATAACATACTAACGATTTATGCAAAAGAGATGGACACAAAACAAAAAGAAAGAAATTGATTATAGGAGGAGATTTAAATGCTAGAATAGAAGAAGAGGGAGAGTTACGGTAAATGGAAGATACAAGATCAATATCAGAAGAAGAATATCGAAATTTGTTGAAGCAGGAAAAATATAAAAAGCAGGAAAGAAGGAAAAGAAAAAGGAAATGAATGAGCAATGAAAAAATGAAAAAGTAAAAGCAGAAGAAACGAATGGGACACTAGGAGGACAATGGAAATATTCCGGATAAAAGATGAGAGAACAATTGAGAAGAATATAAGAAAGAATATGGATGAGGAAAGAAATACCAGAAATGGAAAAAGCAATAATATGCCTAACGTGTGAGGAAGGAATGGAAAGAGGCGAAAAACTACAGAGAATTGAGTCTAACGAACGTGTAATATAAGATATACACAGAAACATTAGAAAAGGAAATAAAAGAAAAATGATACCAGACTTGAAAACCGGATTTAGAAAAGAAGAGGAACAATTGATAATATATACATTCTGAAACATATAGTGGATTGGAACAAAAGGAGGACAAATTTTACAATATTTGCAAACATTAAAACTGCATTTGATAATGTTGAAAAAGGACTACTGTAGAATATTATAAACTCATTAGGGATAAACAATGATATAAGATAGGCAATAGAGGAAGTAAATGAGCAGACAAAATGTAGAGCTAGAGGATGAGACACGAATTTTGAACAGAAAAAGAGCAGATAGAAGCAATGGGAAGAAAGGATGGAATATAGAAAAGACAAACAAATGTAGAAAAGAAGTGCAGACACTTCAGAACAGGAAACGAAGAAAGGAAGAATAAGTACTGAAAGATTGGTGAAGAGAGGATGTGCAGATTGTGTAGGGAAGAATGGGAAAACATAGAACACATGAAAGAAGGGTGCCGAGAGCTACGACTTGAGTGATGTTAGGGGTGAAAGGAGAAGGGATACAGTGGATGAAGAAAAAAGGTGGAGAGAGGTGAGATGAAAAGACAAATATTGAAAGTGTCCGAATATTTTGCTTTGCTTTGAAAAAAAAAACAAAATTTGATTTGAGGTTAAGATTGAATTATGAAATCATAGGCATTAATGATAAGAGAGGAGAGTTCCGTTTTTTCCTGAGAAAGAAATTTGCGTCACGAGCGATTGCGAGTATGTTCAATCTCTCGAACGAGAAAAAGGTAATACATCTCGAATACTGTTTTTTCTACGAAATGAGAATCAAATAATAAAAACAAGCATTAATCAAATAATTTAAACAAACATTTACCTTTCAAATTCGTTAATACATTTAATGTTTGAAGTTAATATAAGTGAAAATGACATAAAGAAGTTGAATTGAGTTCCGTCAATTTTGTGTGTTATTAGTCAGAAAAGCTATAAAGAGATAAAATACTTCACATCACAGATATGTTGTATCGATAGAAAACTTGTAAAAAAAAGTTTGAGCAAAACAAATTCTTCGGATGTGTGACTTCTGAAAGACTTAACATATCGACTTAAATTTTGACAGATTTGTTTAATTTCGTCTTCCAAAGAACTCTATTGCTTTTAACAATGGCATTCTAAGAAAAATAGAAGGTTACTCGAACTAATTGAATTTCAAGGTTCTTATCTTTTCTCCTACAATTTGTAAGTTTTGAGTTACATTACAAGTTACATTGTTTTGTATAGATGGCAATTAAAAGAATCAGAGGCATGTTTGTTTTTAAATTGTTTTTCTGTGGGTATATATAATTAATTTTGAATTTTGTTAAAAATAAATTTTTTGTCGAAATACACTTATTTTTAATGTTTTAGATCTTAGAAGTTACTTACTACAAGTATGTATACATTGTGTCCAGGATAAGGATTCTCACTATGGGGATTTCGAAATGATAATAGATCTACAACTCCGGTTAAATGGGAAAAAATTGTGTAATTAAGTGACCAATAAAATGACATAAAAAAATTGATGGGTTGTTTTGTGTTTTTGAGGTATTTGAAAAAAATGGAATTTTTGAAATTTCTATTTTGTTTTTTTTTTAGCGTTATTATAAATGCTAACACAAAAATACAAACACTTCGTCATGGCAACTTGTTACGAACTTTAACATGGCTTAGTCAGTTTTTCAATCGGACGTTTCGTATTTCTATTATCATTTCCGAGATTCCCATAGTGAGAATCTTTGTCTTGGGACACAGTGTATATTCCGAATGATTTGCAATGACTAATCACATTTTACATTCAAATTATGAACGTTTTAGACTCTTATACAGAGTGACAGAGTGTTGACAAATATTAGCCGATAAGAGTGACATTTAGCTCATTATTGGTTATCAATCAATGCAGAATAAGATTTACAGGGTGTCTTAACTTTTTGTATTTTTACAGAATATGCCAAAACTTCATATGCCACAAAAGTAAACGTTCATCTAGTTACCTCAATTTTGTATTATATTTTCAAAACTTATTCATAAATATCGAGTATTTATTATATAATTATAATTTTTTTAATTTATGTTAGTTCATGCTGCTCTTTGTGCATTATTAAAAAACAGAGACATTAGGTTTATTATTATATTTATTTTCTATTTTCCGTATAAAGCTTTTTGTTTGTATGTAATTGAGTTTAAATATTAATAAACATTCATAAATTAAATGATTCAACGCTATATTACATTCCCTACAGAATTTTATTGGTAACCTTCGATAGCTCAGTTGGTAGAGCGGTGGACTGTAGATGTTACACGTTGTAGAAATCCATAGGTCGCTGGTTCAAATCCGGCTCGAAGGAGAATTTTTACTACTGGACCAAAGATTCTATAAACTTGTTTCGTGTTTCTTTCTGGACCAACAACATTTTGATTCGATTGTTGGTGTAATGCGGTACAGGTGATGTCTTTAGCTTTGAATAAAAAAAATATATCGCATATACATCATTGAACAACAACAAAAAATCAGAAACTTAGCTACAAATATTTTCTTTTATGTCAAAAGCAAATCTCGAAACACTATAAATAGTAGATCTATCACAGCTGACAGCAAATAGAAGAACTTAACCGTTCCATCATGCAACCCTTCATCCAGAATTGTCACCTTTAAATCAGATTAAGGTTTGAATTCCAGAAGTTTTTGTTGCGTGAAAGGCGCTGCATTCAATTATAACATAACAGACACGATTGAATTCTATTCAGTACTTTGGTGGACATTATGAGATAAATCCTTCAAAATGACATTGAGCGAAAGAGAACTGGAATTCTTTGAAAATGCCAAGAAACATCTAAGTACATGCGTTTGCACAAGTGCCACAAGAAAATAAAGAACGACACGTTTCGTATTATAACAGCTAATACCTCATTGTGAAGGGTTTTGTTTAACATAAATAAACAGATCAAATTTTATTATTTTTTAATTACGACGAAGCAAAAAGGATGCAGATTTATATAAGGCGTCTTCCGGCTTATTATTTAACAACACTTTGAGTGACAGTACTTAAGGAATTTTTTAAGCCTTGCTAATTCATTATTTATTTATTTATTTATAAAACTCTTGACGTGTTCCTTTCAAAAATTAACCTTTGCGTGCGCTGCGTTTTTGTTCGATGTTTAAGTTGGAGTACCCTCTGCGAGCAAATTTAATTCACTCTTTGACGATGAAAAATGCAGTTATGAATATTTTCAAAGACTGCGGTTTTGCAGTGGGGTTTACGATATCGCCTTTTAACAAAACTCGATTTATGAAATATGTCATTAATAAACCGTTCATTATCATTTGATATCAAGTTCATTATCCGAGTGTTTCGATGGATGTCACTTTAGAATTTTAGATTATTTAAAAGATGTAAGTACACATTACTCTAAATTATAATTATTTGCAATTCAGATGTAGGGAATTTTGCTAAGTTATCAGAATTATGTAAAAACTTATGGAGTTTATCTGCAAAACTCATTAACTGATATTGAGTAAAGTTTTAAGAATAGTAGATACATATCGTATCCATTTATGGCTAATCTCGGTTCATTAAAACTAATTTAAAATAAAATTTGATTTGTTTTTTAATAATTTGGATAAGATATCTGATAACATTTTTATCATAGTAAAGGTCACAGCACACAGCTAATTCTAAATTCAACGTCTTCAATGTCTTTTATTGACGATGATATTAATACAGCTGGTAATGCCGTTGATAAAAAACATCTTGGAGTGTTAGAAGCCGCAGTTCCATACTTATTGTCAACTTTTGTTCTATGAAAAACTGTGTCGTCAAATTTTTTTTTCCTTTGTATTTCAAGTTCGTGCAGACTCATAGCATCACCGATAGCTTTCCATGCATCCTTTTTCATACTTTTATTTTTATAATTTTGATCACTTGAGTCCCATAGTATATTTTGTATCTGATATAAATCAATTACCTGTCGATTAATTTATAGATTAATTCATAACAGACATGTTTTTGTAATGTCAGCAACTGTAAAGCGGCCCATACATTTTACGTGCATTGCACGCTGTGCAAGTACGACGTGCTAAAAACTGAAGAATCGTACCAGTGTGTGAGGGTCCCCGTGCTACTGGTGCTACGCACGCCGTGCAATGCGTGGCACGATGGCACGTTGGCGATCCGTGGCATCCGCCGCCGTGCCAACCTGCTAGTGGTGAGCCAATTCCGCACCACGTGCTGAGAGTAGAACGTCTTTTGAGGTTATGTTTAGTTAGCTCGCGGCAAAGACTGTTCTTTAATTTTTATCATGAGTGCTGATCCACAAGTTTTTCTTTCACCCAATTTGTTACTATGCGTACAGAAATTACCATTGTTTGTGGCGGGTGAAGTGTAAGGAGTATTCAAAAAAAATGTAAAACAAAATGCGTGGAGTTGTGCCAAACGGTCATACCTGATTGCAGCGTTGACTTTGTCAATAAGAAAATTGAATTGATTCGAGAAGACAACACAAAAAGGTACACGCCTGTAAGAGATCAGGAGCTGGCACGGAGTCAGTACATGTCCCTAAACTGTGGTACTACAAACTGCTGCTTTTCTTAAGTGATCAAGAGGAGGTTCGCAGATCAATCACGTCAGATTCTCCTGCAGACGATTCATAACAAACTGGTTCAGCTCATGCTGATGATGAACTGAATGAACATCAGGAAGTCGAGGTAAGTTTAGATTGTATTTTTAACTCTTAAGTTTTTTACAGGGTGTCACTATATTTGAATGAATTACAGAGTAGGGTCGGGAAATTTTCTTCACTGCTCGGCAAAGATCTTTGACAAATAACTTTCATAATACTGTGATCAAAAAATAAGGTAACATTGTTTATAAACTGTAAATTCTTTATTTATTCTTCCAAATCAATTTCATCCCCTTCAAAGTAATCCCCGTCTGATAAAACGCACTTTTGAGTTTTTAGAATAGCCAGAAGTCGGATGGGGCCAAATCAAGCGAATACGGTGGTTGCGGAACGATGTTAGTCGAATTTTTGGTAAAAAAGTCGCAAGAACCAATGCAGTATGACATATGGTTCGCCCATAATTCTGGTCGTTTCAGACGAATAGCTTTACGCAACTGACACATAACGCTCAAATAATATTCTTTGTTGATAGTTTGCACCAAATCTTTGATTTTTTGAACGTCTCCCTCGTCGGTAGACGTTGATAGTCGTCCAGAGCGCGGTTCGTTGTTGTACCACTTATAAACGTTTTTTTGTACCATAGTTTGATCACCAAAGGCCTTAACATATTCGCACAAGAATATTCGTCCCGCAAACAAAATTTGATGCAAGTTCTTTGCTCAACAAAATCACCCATTGTAGAAACCGAAAAATTCACTTTTAGTTGTTTACAAATACACGTGTAACTCGGAGATAATTAAACCTTTTGACCAACAGTTGCTTGGCAATTGTTATAGACAGTCCTACCAACCTAGGAAAAAAATTTACCTGCCTTTCTAATTATTAGTTTTAAATGACCATTTCATCTTATTTTTGATCACAGTAGTACATTAGGGTAAAAGAAACGTTTTATTTCATAACAATATTTATTTATTGCTTGCAACTTTATATTTGGAGATAATTTGTACTGCATTTAATGCTCTGAAAAATACTCTCATTAATTATTCTGTCCTGCCAAGTTACTTGTTCGATTGTTGTTCGTACGTTTTGTAGGAATTCCTTGAAACTTTTGCTCTTACTGATGCATGCAGTTTTTTTCTCCAATTTCCAGGAATCACAAATTTTGTCACAGGATTTTCAATGTCAATTTCTGCCGGCTTAATATAATTTTTGCCACACTTTCTTCTCAGCAGATTGTGCAACACAACGCATGCCATTACGATGTAATCAACTTTATCTGGCCACAAAGTGCTCTGGACAAGCGATAGTTGAAAATTCTCTTACCATATGTTAAGCCCTTCTGTGGATATGGTTTCAAACGGTCTCTTTTTTCGGAAAATTAAGGTCACTACTTTTGAGTTTCTTATTTATTTAATTTATTTAATCGTATGGTACATTTTAAATATTGTATTGTGATGTAAGTGTTATGTATGGTGCCCCAGAAGATCAGTATAAACCTGTACAGTGTGGTGACAAAACCGTGTGCAATTGTGGATTGGTTCGTTTTAGCAAAGCATTTACTTCAAGGTTTAGAAAAACCACTAAAACCTAAACATGCCAACCCTTACCCACCCTAGTATTCACATGTAATAATATTAATTAAGTGTGTAATGTGATTGTGTTTTACATTTTTTCTTAATTATCCGGGAGGGTCTTGATGACCAGGTCCGGAAACCAAAGTGGTGATTCTCAGGAACAACATGTTTTTCTTGTTGCCCATGGAGTACTGTAAGGTACTGATCACTTTCCATATTTTATATTTGCACCAAAACTTCTAAAAAACACACACACACAAAAACTCTAAAGAAAATTAACGTACGTTTTGACGTTTAATTCCGAAACCGAAGTGGTGATTCTAAGGAACAACTGTGTTTCTTGTTGACCATGGAGTACTGTAAGGTACTGATCACCTTCCATATTTTATATTTGCACCAAAACATCTAAAAAAGACACACGAAAAAACTCTAAAGAAAATTGACGTACGTTTTGACGTTCGATTCTAATTCTAATTCTAATTCTTATAAAACATTGTGTTATCAATAATGCCACCATTGGAAATCCTTCCATTTATTCCTACATCAGCGTAAATAAATTTCAAATTTGCATCTACTATTGCTAGTAGAACAATGCTGAAATAACCTTTGTAATTATAAAAATAGGATCCACTGTTAGGAGGCTTCATAGTAGGTATGTGCTTCCCGTCAATAGCACCACCACAATTCGGAAAGTTTCACTGTGAATAGAAACCATTAGCTACGTCCTTCCATTCATCAGTTGTTGAGGGTATCTAAAACAAGTTAAAAAATATGTAACATACAATAGAAAATTCCACATGTTCTTATTTTACATATTATCACATAACACGTTTTTTTAGGAAGATCCAAGGCTACAGGAAGAATATCAATGGAAAGTAAGTACGCCGTCTGCTTCCCCTTTCGGGCGTAAGAGAAGAGCTAGAAGCGACACTTCAACTACTACTGCTGATTATCTAAAAGAAGCAGTTAACATTTTGCAGCGAGAAGAAGACGAGTAACGACAAATTCGCTAGAAATGTTGCGGCAAATCTTCGAAAAATGGATCAAAGGCAAAGAATTTTGCAGAGAACTTAATAAATCAGGTGTTATTTCAAAGTGTTCTGGGGAAACTTCAAGATGATTCCCATACATACACCGCATCCTTTCATCGTCACGCCAGCGTGGCAAGTGCTACCCACGAACATTATCAAGAACACAACGCTTTTACGACTGTTTCGCTCTCTAAATTGTTAAAGACTAGAACCTTCTTGGAGTCACGTGTAAGCCATGTATTTTACCCATCGTAAACGTTTAGACACATTCAGTATTATCATTTGAATAGGCTACATAAAGTGTGAATATTATGAAAATACCACAGTATGACAACGGACTGCTAGCACATCACAGAGTGGACTGAACTTTTAAGTGTGTTGCGCACGGCGCGCCAATATAAAAAAACTGCACGGTGTGCAATGCACGTGTAGTGTATGGGTTACTTAAGCGTATCGACAGAGAGAAATAAATATCTGCAAGAGCCACTATACACAAGTCATATTTTGTAGTCGGTTCCGACCACAAAAATACAGTCGCGTCACTGTAGTCGAAACGAGCGTCTGCAGTTGACATGCGTTGCCATATAAGAACAATGCAACTACATACAAATGGCCAACATGTGATTGATTCAACCACAATTAGCGGTCGGGCTAACGACAACTTGTGGTTGCCTCAACTGCAAAAATGTGGCTCGTGTACAGCGGCATCAACAAGTGTATTCTTTTGATGTTTTTACCGCCAAAAATGGAAACACGGTTGCCGACATTTGTTCACAATTCTTGTTTCAACAGTAGGTAATTACAGCAACTTTTGTCACCAACACGTGTTGACAACACAAAAATCAATTTTTGTTCCGTGGAAACTTAGCTTAACATTGAGTATTCTATGTTTAAAGGAAAAAAATTCGAAAACATGCTTTTAGCGTTGTGAAGACGTACCCTGCAATTACAACGAAAATGGGGCACACTGTATTAAGATGTTAAATTCACCCAAGTGAAACTAATAAGTTCACGAATCTTTCGTAGACTCTTTGGTAAAAGTATTGAACGGAACAATACAGTCAATATCAGATTAAGCAGGTGTTAGATTAGTGCAAAGTATTAGTGCATATTTACTCCACGATTTAACAAATTAAAATGCCATGTAATCTCTTATCTCATGTGTATTGAAGATTTATAATCTCTAATCACTGTCCTTGGAAATCCGCATTGACTTGGCTTAGTTATAGAACAATAGAACTAATTCATGAGTTGGAAGCTACCTCCGCCTCCCTCCTCCAAGCCACCAGTAACTAGATTGCATAATTTGCAATAGAATAGAATAGAACAATAGAACTAATTCATGAGTTGGAAGCTACCTCCGGCTCCCCTCTCCAAGCCACCAGTAACCAGATTGCATAATTTGCAAGTGCATGTTTGGTGGTTGTATTTTGGTCTCATTGACAGTGGTAGTAAGTAGTGAAATTTCATTTTCAGTGATATCCAGACGATAAGAGTTTGTGACTATTTTGTGGTGTTTGTTTGCTTATACAGGGTGATGCTTTTGAAAACGAGTCATAGGGATTTACATTGTGAACTAGTTTTTTTCGAATTCCTTCTCGCCCTTTCAAGTGACAAAAATGGTTTTGGTATCAAAACGCAGCTAAAATTATTGCGCATAGCGTTCGCTATCAGAAATCAGCTGAATTACACGGTCTTTTTGAAAATTCATCAATAAAAATTAGTCATTTTGATGTTTATTTATTGCAACCTTCCTATTTAAATTAGTTCTAATATCATTCGAAACTGTCTCTTGGGAGTAAAGCTTTTTATTTACTTATTAATAAGTTTCCATTCAGCCTTATTGTCAAAACGTAGGAATGTTGATTGTTTAGGCAACCCAATACTATTTATTTTTTATTGATTGTTCAGTGTTCTGACCTTTACTAACTTATTAAAAATTTTGAGAAGTATATCCAACGGTATAGGTTAAAGTATATTTATTACTAAGAAATGACAACAGTTAACTGTAACGACTGTGAATGTTTAAAGTGCATTATCGTTATCAGGAACGATAACTTTAAATGCCTAAACATGCGTGTCGATAGCAAGCAAAGTATTTCTTGTACAGTAGCACACACACGCAACGAAAAAACACCTGATGCGCATTTCGCTCTTATTATGAGCTCATCAGAAGTGTATACTTAAGTGCGGTATACAACTGTACAAGAAGGCGGTTGGTCTTTTAAACTCGCAATGAACATAAGTAAAATGTGTGTCTAACGACATTTCGTTCAACAAGAACAAGTTCATCAGAAAACACTGCAATAGATTTAACTGAAATAATACCAATTCAGGAAATCTCTTCAAATGCGAGTAAACTCTGTGGTGATCTCTCTAGTTCAATAAGTTTAATAGAAAATTTGGCATGCACCTGGGATTCCGAAGAATATTTAAATTCTTCTCAAAAAAGTTACAGTTGCTTCTGATCTAGAATTTTATCTAAATAAAGATATAAAAGATAAAATAAAAGGTTTTATATATTTTATATTTGCCTTCAAATAAAACGAAGAAACCGTTTCCAAAAAATCTTAATCAAAACAATAGATCTTTGAGTACAATTTAGCATTACTCGACAACAAAATACGGACCTATTTCCTGTAATGGTAATGTTATTCACAAATACTCGATGCAGTATACTGCAAAAGTTCTTGGACTACTGGACTCATAACATGTTTTGAGGAAAACGTGGTTTGTGGAAGCAAAGATTTGGTTCAAAGCTTCTTTGAAAATGGTTTTGGAGAGATTGTGTAGAATTACTTTATTATTGACAACAAATGATTTACTATTTCGTGATCATCAGAAAGATTTGAAGATGAATGTAACGGAAATTATATATAATATTTACTGCTTGAACAATCCATTATGTATTTATTATTTATTTAACTAGTTTCAACTCAAAAATATATTGTGAGTCATCTTCAGAAGTTGTCAAAAATTAATTTACAAACGTTTGAAACTAGTTAATGAATAATAAATAAATAATATTGGATTGCTCAAAGTGTAAATAGTTTATATATATATATATATATATATAAATAACCAAAATTTAAAATAATGGATCCTATATTCATTCATAGTAACGAAAATTTCTTATCACAAGTAAAATTTCTTGTTAATTATGTAAGTTTTGAAAATGTCATCTGATCTAACTAGATAGCTAAGTCCGACAATTTAAAACAAATTAATAGATTGTTTAACGCAAAAACTGTTATCAGACATCAATTCTTTTCCTTTTTTTCTATTTTATTTGACACTACACAAAAAAAATTAAAAACTACCAATATTGTATGTAACGATGATACCATCCCAACAATCTTTTGAAATCAGAAAAAAGCTTTTTAGGTTTTTACAAAATGAAAGATCATTCAACTCAAGAAATGATCAATGAAGTTTTGTCAATATTGGAAAAGCTACATATTCCAATACAAAAATGCTATGGACAAAGCTATTGTGGCGCTAATGCTATGAACGGTATTTATAATAAAGTTAAGATTTACAAAATTGAATCTAAAGGGTCGTTTACAACCACTTAAATTAAATTAACGTATGTAAAATTAAGAATTAGTAAATGTTTAACATCGTTCCGTTAACACTCTAGATCTGGTTGAGCCTCAGGATTTATTCCTTTCTGTTAAAGCTTTTTGGGTGTTTGTAGATTGAAAATTTGCTGGATGCTCTTTGAGCCTTGTTACCCATCGATCCTTTGGTGGTTTGTATGTATACATTGCCACAAGAACAAGGTTTACGGTAAACTCTGGCTGCTGAGAGAGGGTCTTATTTGCTCTTTGTTGATCTGATGGTCTGCTAAACCTTCTTGGTTAGTTTGAAGATAGTTTTGATCTCGTGTCTTTTTAGAATATTTTCTATGCGGTGAATGCGAAACGTTAGGAAGAAATTCCAATCAACACGGCCTTTAGAACCGAATCTAGACGATACTAGCTCACCAACAGGCTACGATAGCTTAAATCAATATGTCAGATAAGGTGTAATTTAAATTTGTTACCACCTATTTCAAAATATATCAAACATTTTAAATTCTTTTATGTATACTATATAATAGGTTCATTTTTTTCTTTTGAATTTAAAAACCTGCATTACCTCATCGAATTTTTAAAAAAATGTACTACAGGGATGAAGGCATAATTACAATTACAACATTATTGTTGTTTTTGTGAATGAATCACGGATCTATTTTTTATCAGTTGGATCGAGATGCATAATTAATTTTTGTTTATTCTAAATGTTATTACGGTGCAATTAATCCAAAAAACGGTCTACCCCAACATTAAAGTAAAGTTTTCCTCTAATTCCAAATTGTTCTATACAGTCCCCACATGTTTGGTTACACCATTTTAAGGGTCGGGTTTGGGAGTGGAGAGGGTGAAAGTTTGGTAAATTATCAGTTTTTATCAGTTTTTCTTAAATATTTAAAAAAAACTCTGCGATTTTTCACGAAAAGTGTCATTAACAAAAAATTTCTACTTTACACCCTCCATAACTCTAGAACCGTTCATTTTATTAATATTATGCATATGGCACTTTTCACGCTAAACCGTATAGTATTTAAAATATTTAAGAAAAACTGAAAAAAACTACTAATTTACAATATTACCTTCCTCTCCCAAACCCGACGCTTAAAATGGTGTAATTTTTTACCAAACAATATGTGTACTATATAGAACATTTTTCAGTTTGAGGAAAACTTTTACTTTGGGTGTTGAGGTTTGGATCTATTTGCACGGTACTAATATGGCTATATAAGAAGTTACATTATTTTTTGCAATTTCAGTTTTCCAATAATTTCGAAACTATATAAAAAGTTTCTTTAACATTATTTTTTGTATTATTATTTTCAATTTCAGTTGTCACAAGGGTAGCATCCCAAATTGTTTTTCTTTTTAATTCTCGTTAATTCAGGAGTTATAGTCGTTCCACATTTTTTCCCCAATTCTGCCGTGTTTCAGGTATTTTCAGATTCCAACTCAAACTTACAGGGATGGAATTTCTTACTCTTCACGTACAAGTCAATGAATTTTTCTACTTATTACAGTCATTCTCCCAAAATTGAGGGTTGCATTCTATTACTTTAGAACTTATTATTTTAACTCTATCTATTAACAAACATCGTTTAAAATTTTGTTTCACAATATTATTCAATTTGCCAAATTATAAAACAGATCAATTACAAACAATACAGAATAGAGCCATAAGGACTATATTGCAATGTAACAGATACACACCAATTCAAACAAAAATAAAGAAAAAGAAACAAAATAATGTATGAAAATAAAATTAAAAAAATAATGATTAATAAAAAAGGATTAAAAAGAAAAACACAATGTATAAAAAATTTTAAAAAGTGTAATTAAGGTGACGGATTGACAGTAGAAATTGTATCCATATTTATGTAATTAAGACGAGAACCATCTGGAATATGAATAGAAAAATAAAATTAAAAAAAAAATTAAGTTATCAGATTAATTTACCATAAAAAAAGGGAATGATAAAAGGAGTTATAAAAGAAAGATAGGTAGGAAAACAGAATTACTATGCACAAAGAAAGAAATCGGTTAAAAAATGAGACATTGTAGATTTATGAAAGAAAAAGAAATATTTAATAATCTTAAATAATAAAAATGAATTATTTAAAAAACCCACCAATATAGCTAATAATATAATTGTTCACAATTATTCAAAGTATCTACTTAGGTTTCTCCATTTTATGATCAAATGCACTTATAGGTAAAGATCAAAAGAAATCCATAGTGCGTTTTTTTAATAAGCTTTCCGATTTTTCATCTTTTCGAAGAGGTCTTTGTTTATTGAACATATAAAATAATTACAACTAATTATATTTTTGTTTGCAAGAAGACATTATAATTGCCCACCAAAACCGCATACCGCTATCATTCGGTACACGATTGTGCCCAAAACATATTATAACTATAGAAAATCGGCACTTCTAATTACAAACTGTATTACAACCCGGTATTCATCTATTCTTTTGAGGCTAGTATGCTGTGTAATAATATTGTCAGTTATGCTAATTCCCAGCACTCGGCATTGTTGTATTTTGCCATGTCATTCGCCACAATACGCAGCTCGCAATCATGAGAAAACGTTGTGCCTCTACCCTATCATTAGATCACTGATTTTCTAACACCGCAATATAGACTGTGACGCAATAAACCCTATAAACCATCGTCCAATTACATTCTACGTAATTAAAGGTGTTAAGAATAGAACGCCGCCGCAGCCGACATGTTGTTTCTTTACAGTTTCCATTTTGTATAGGCACCGTTTTAAGTTGAAACTTAGATATAAATAACAATTGACGAAATACAATTAATTTATATGCCCAGGTGTAGGCCGCTTCCTTTTGATACCTGCTGTTATACGGATACCAAATAATTTTGGGATCTGTCGTTGTGTCGGTTGAATGTTTGTAAAAGGATTAGAGAACGTGTAGACGTTTACAAAATAAAGAATTATTTATGAAAAGGCGGAAATAGTATTCAAAGAGCCCAAACTCGTATAAGTAAAAATCTTAATTAAAAGCATAGCATCAGAAGACGGCATATGCGTAGCAAGTTTTCATTGTACACAATACCAAGGAAAAATATTTAATGTTTATTTACAAAACAGGACGGCTAACTGTACCTAATACACTTCTAACGTTGTCCAAACTATTTTTCAATATTCTTGATCTTTCGAGTTCAAAAGAGGATAAACAGATTAGTGCAAAAGAAGACTCGCGATCCTAAGCTGATTATGTCAATCTGTTGGGCACTTGGAAAAGATGAAACCGGCCGACGACGTAGTTATAAGCTGCTTATGGTGGACCTACATCACTGCAAATGCCGCACAAATCATTATCTTTTCGTTTTGAAAAAGTATGTTTTGGAATCACCTACCACAGTTGAAAGATTACTTTTTTAAATCTTAAATTTTAACACAAAACCATTAACCGTAAGTTAAACTTTTATTTCCTTTAAATTATTTAATGTTGAATTAATTTTAATAAATACAAAATAATCAATAAAATAATAATAAAAAATTGTGAGGGGTGTTTTAAAGAGATTATGTTCATATGCGGTCAAGAAAACGCCTACACACTAAGTCCTTCCGCAACTAAACATACAAGGTAGTACTGGGGGTTGCCTAGTTGTAACTTTAGTCACAGATATTTTTACTCTGAGCTTTAGTGTTATGATTGAAGATTCCAATTTGAAAATTATATAAAAGATAACATATTTTACATTTCATGGTTACAGTAAATACGTTTTATTTGTTCGTTTACGATTCAAATAGAAGGAAATAAACAAAACTTATTATTGATGTGTTCAAAAATATATGTACCTAAAGGAATTATGGTGGTCAAAATAGAAGGTAGACTACTCAAATGACATCAAAATAACGTATTTTTTTTTATAAGTAATGATTTCATTAAAATGCTTTGCTCTGCTCCTCTGATAAAAAAAACAGCGGGGATAAGGTATGTCTTTGCCTTATTCTTCACTTACTTCATAGTGTGGTTGTTTTTAATTCTTTTATTATTATCTTGATTAACTGTACCAGTTTTCTAAGCGATTTAATTTCTTTCTCGTTCTACTTCATTTTACTTTCTCATTTTTACAGAAGAAATTAAATAACTTTGGCGTACATTCTTCGTTATTGATATTGCATATTTCATACCTCAATAATCAACTACAGTAGTAATGTTACTTATAATAGTTACGTATCTCCACCTATCTATGCTACTTCTGGGGTACCCCAAAGATCTAACCCGGGGCCCTTGTTGTTTATCCTTTTTATTAATGATTTACCAAATATACTGACTTCCAAACAAATTTCAACACCTAGAAGTTGTTGAACGATTTTAATGAAATTTTCAGAAAACGTCTATTTTATTAAACAAAGTGATGATTAAAATTTCAAAACAAAAGAACAAAAGCTTAAAACGTTTTTTCAATAATGAATTGCTCCGCCACTATTTGTAATGCACTCATCTAGACGGCTTGGCATTCTATCAATCAAGTGATCTATAGCTGCTTGTGGTATATCATTCCAAGCTTCTTGAATTCGTTGCTGAAAATCGTGTAAATTATCTGGAGAGTGCGGTAAATTACCCAGTCGCCTACTAATCATACCCCATACATGTTCAATTGGCGACAAATCAGGCGACCGAGCAGGTCATGGGAGGACGGTAATGTTAGATTCTTTCAAAAACCGTGTTGTAGCCCTTGCCGTATGAGGGCGCGCATTATCCTGCTGGAAAATGGAGTTTTGCAGCCCATGAAGATATGAAAGGCCAACTGGTTGTAGCACATTAGCAATGTCAATAAAGAGCAAGGGTGATCTGCTACCATAACATATTGCACTCCTTGAGTGAGGGATGTGTTGCGTTTCACAAAAAATATTGGATTTTTACGTTCTCCACGCATCCGTTTGACCCTCCTACGACCATCGTGGGTCCACAAACAAAATCGGGACTCGTCACTAAACACAATTTGATGCCATTCTTGCGCCCAATTAACCCTTTCGTTGCTCCACTCTAGTCTGCGTAGACGGTGAAGTGGTGTGAGGAAGACATAAAATGGACGATATGAACGCAACTCATAAGATCTTATCCGGCGATAAACAGATGACATTGACATCCTAAGTCCTGTACCTCTCATCCAATCATTTGCAATTGATCGAGTTGTTGAAAATCTATCTCTTGTGGCCAAAACTCTTAAGCGACGTTCTTCGCGATCTGTAGTCCTTCGAGGGCGCCCAGATCCACGGCTACGATGTTGAACCCCTTCCTCGGACCATTTGGACCAACATCTCAATACCGATGAAACATTTCGGTTTACACGACGAGCAATTTCTCTTAGCGAAAGTCCGGTCTCTCTCATACCAATAATACGGCCACGTTCAAAATCACTTAATTGGACAAAATGTTGATGTTGACGTACTCTCGACATTGTTTTCAAGTTCAGAATAAAATTGTGAAGAAATAACAACAATTTGCAAACTTGACAGTTACTAAATGGTCTTTCAATTTTTCTGGAAGTCAGTGTATAATAACTTTTAACAAACTGCTTTTTGCTGATGAATTAAAAATCATATCCATGAATGATTGCTATAAACCTCAACATAGGTCATATAGTAAAGTCATGGTGAAAAAACTGTACTTCCGGCAGTATTCCCGGTTTGCCAGCAGTACAAATCATTTTTACAGTGCCGTAGATGCTCTTCAAATTTTCGGTGGGAGATAATATCGGACTCTACTAATGAACTTGGCATTTTTTAATTACTGCATCATTTTTCTGTAACTTCTCACCTATCGCACGGATCTAGTTGTAACTTGCACAACATATAGACCACTCTCGTGCAGAATATATCTGTAGGTACCGATTACATCCGGCTTGCGACAACTCAGTTCTCAAAAAATACGTCGTTCCAGCAGGACACACTGTCCGGCCGGAGGTACGCTTTGACGTTCTATTAGACCACTATATCAAATCGAAGAAAATTGTGGATCCAACGACGTTTACCGTACTACTTTATTCTCCTACCTGTAATTTCTATCTCCATTTAAAGTTTTCTGACGCATTGATTGCTAGGACTAAATGTTATACAACTATGAATACCTACGTATATGTTTAACTAAAATTTCTTTAATTTAATTATCATCTAACAACGCATGTACACTTCTCTGACGCTCCGTGATGAAATGACATGTTGTGAGAGGAAAATCGGGACGATACGGATTTTGTGATATCGTACTACATCGCATAACATCACATAGCATAGTCAGATAGGTGTGCACGCTATCCATTGACTTGACAGTGATACAAAACGCCTGTTGCAACAGGCGCCCCGTTGCAACACAACACAATACATCAGACAAATGTGTTTCCAGCATGCAGTCACTCTTACATACCTTTATTATCTTTATTTGCATACCTAATAACGTATTCACTTTTATCTATCTTTCTTTTCCCTCCTCATCTTCTAGGAGAGTTTTTTCAATATTGTATCTTCTGCTATTTCAATTTCTATTCTAATGTGAATATTTCTGTTTTCTTTTTATTTTAAGCGTTTGTTGTGTTTAACTTGAGTATTAGTGTATTAGTTTATTCTATTCTGTGAAAGTTTGTAATAAAGGTTTTAGTTGTGTTGCAACATTTTTGGATACGCAATTACATTCAAACCTACAAACACAAAAGGTTATTGGTCTAGATACGCTTTATAATCGCATTTGAATGTTAATTATCTAATTTTGAAATGGCTGACGGAGGAGAAGAGTACAGTAGTGTTAACATACGTAAGTTGGAATCAGGAGATTAATGTGAATCTTGTAAATGGTAAGTAGAACAGTGTCTTTTTACTATTTAGGATGGAACTCGATTGTGTCTAGAAGCCGCAATAGACAAAGCTAAACCGTCAGATGCTTACAAACTTTGGCAACAGGATAATACTGCGCGTGCAACTCTGATAATACGTATATCACTTGATGATACTAAACCGATTGGTGATACACTATTGTCTGTGTTTGAACACTCATCTTTACAAAGGTTATATGCTTTGTTGCACGATGTTTTTGAAATTCCAAAAATGATTCAGTGTCTGTTACAAAGCCACATATTATCTATCGAATGTGTTCGATGATATTCTTCAAGAATTGCAGAATGAAAATGTAAATGCTACACTCCCGCTTTCGCTATTTCGTCATGGTATTTTTAAAACGCTAGCTTAGAATATCAATATCGACATGATATGGAATTTCACTGATGGAGCAAACTACAAAACTTCTCATTAAAAAATTGCATTTGATTGAAGGTATCCTTGCGACGCAGAAATCGTCTGTCGCTAGTGCTTTCAACGGAAAATTATAATATTAGTCAAAGAATCAGAAGAAACCGCCAACAAGTTCTTTGGCGTTTGAAAAAAAAAGTACTGTACATACAGTTATTGTAAGAAATTTGGTCACATTGTTGCAAATTGTTGAAAATGCATTTCCACAGAGCAGAGAGCAGTATCATCTGATGGTACAAAATACAATACTAATAAAGATTCCGATTCCAGTTTGAAATAACATCAAATCTAGTACCTTTTTCGCTACTGATTTAAAAGTTAGCGCAAACTTTGTTTCAGCTGATTCTTTAATTTCGGATTCTGGTACAACACATTATGTGACTGCAAATAAACATTTTGCTTCTTTTGAGATTTTCCGATTCCTCAACGTATTAAAACTAGAGAGATTGTATTCTCGCATATAGAGCTGGTAGTGTTAACGTAGAGGTGTACATTGGCATAATTGATCGCCCGCTGTTTGAGACAACGTGTGGTATGCACCAAACTAATCTTGCAGGGTTTGGTCACCACTCTATTTTTTTTGTGACGAGGTTGTGTAAACTCAAACCGTTTCGTGTGGGCCAAGATCGTTTCCAAAGGATTGGTGAATTGATCAATTCCGATGTCCGTCGATTCCATTAACGGTTTTCGTTATTACGTCATCTTCAAAGATGATTTTTGCCACGCATCTAGAAACATTTTTTAATTAGTGCGAAACTGCGGCACATACAGTGCAAGCTTTCTGTTTAGACAGTGATCGTGAATTTGATCGTGCTGATATCCAAAAACAGTTACAGAAACGTAGTATTGAGTCTTGTATGACGTGGTGTCAATACTCGACTGAAAAAATGGTGTTACAGAACAATCAAATCGGCACCTTGTTGGGCTAGCTTGTTCAATTAGGCAATTCGTTTAATGTTTTCCGTTAGTAAACTGTCAAAATCGTTTTTTGCTAATACATATTTCAAAAATCAAACAAAAATCTACTGATTCAACTCTGAAGTTGTGGTCAGATAAAGCATTTGAGAGTTTTGACTATCTCCAAATTTTCGGTTCATAGTGCTATGTGAACGTTCTAAATTGGTCGACAAAGCTGTATTCGGTTACATTAATGAAAAGTTTGGATTCCATTGAAACATCGCATAATGAAGTCAAAAAATGTTGATTTGAGCTTAGAAAAATTATGTACCCTAAAGAATTTAATTGAACTCGAATTTCCTCACTGTTTAGATGATTGTTGTGAAAATAGTGAAGAAACTGAAAATTCTTTAAACACTAAAGATGTAAGCAATGTCCAAAAATCTGCGACATTCCTGTTCAAAATTTACGTCTTTTTCGTAATATACGGTAACCGGTTAGACTCGGTGAGTATGAAGTAGCGTATCGATTTTACAAATTACCATCTAGTCAACGCCATATGCCTGATTGTTTGTTTCTAGTCGTAGTTGAAATACTTCAAATCTTAGGAGTTGAAATATCCATGGTCGGCTCGACCACGTCAAAATATACGCTTATTGAAAGCATTTATAGAATATTGTTTATTTACACTTATTATTTGATAATTCAATTATTTAATAAAAATGACGAAATTATTAACCAATATTACTTAACGACTACCCCTATGGTGTTTAACACGAACCGCCAATGTTCATGTGCATGAAATTCCCATTTTCCAACTGTCATTGTCAAAACGAAACGCAATGCATGTAACAAAGCAAAAGCGCCGTAGGTACAAAGATTCAACTCATTATTGTCCCGCTTGAAGATAAAGTAGTATATATCGTTCAGAGTAGAAGATCTTTTGGTGCTTTGCCCAGTTGCCGGCCTCGACTGGCGTCTCGTTCGTCAATCCTCTGGACTCACCACAAAAAGACCTATTTCTACTCTTAATGACATAATCTACTATTATTTTATTTTATTCTTTACGTCTGCGCCAATTTTGTGCTTTTTTATTTATATTTGTATTTATGTTTATTTATAAGATTTATCCTCCTGAGGAGAAGTGAAATGGGTGGTGGTTTCATTATGTAATGAGATTCGAGTCAATTCCATTTCTTCTTCAATTGAGCCATAACAATTCTAGATTTTTTTAAAATACTTTTAAGTTATGTGTCTTCTGGTTTCTTAACCTTGGACGTTAGAATATATGTTATTTGGATGTGAACTTTTTTTATAGGTATAGACTTCAGTAACTGTTCAACTTTGGCATCTTTACTTATTTGATGTCAACTACCATAACTAATTTTATATATTTTTTGAGGCTATTTAGTTTGAATCATGTTTTAGAGCTAGTATTTCAGTCACGGGTTAACTTAAAATTTGGGTTTACACTCTAGGTGTTAATTGAAAGTTGAAATTAACAACAAAATAACCTTAACCCAGTACTCAAAAACTCTCTTTATAATGTACTGTTTTATATGTAATCGTTCAAAAATTAATCTTAATATTTTAGTGACTCCTAATCAATTTAACGCAATGAAATAATGTATATTTAGTTCACCAGCGACGACTATTTTCCATTAGTTTCTATAATTTAGATTCTTATCAGTTCTATTTTTTGTTCTACAAATGTTGTTGACACAATAAAAAAAAATTTAAACCTCATTGTTCTACTTCCTATCGAATGTCTAATTACTATATTTGTTATTTAAATATTGGAAGATACGGGTACAATTACATAATATTTAATAAACTACATAAAATTGATAACAGTATAAATAAACATATGAAACTTACAAAATAAATGCTACTAAACTTTAAACAAAAGTATAACACCATTACTCTGTTGTCCATTTATTGTAGAGATTTGAGCGTCTTCTGTATATGCCTCATGGTACAAGATGGAACCGCTTCAGCCATTGCTTTGTTAAACTGAGAATGTCCAATTAAATTTCCAAACATCATTTTCGTATGTTTCCTGTTTACTTAAAAATGTAGAAACAATCAAGAACAAAAAACTAACTTACCTTGTATCTAAATTTCCTTCCATCAACATATTTGCGCCGGTACTTAAAATTTTGTCTCTGGTATCTTTAGGAAGTTGATAAACTTTCTCAGCTCCTAAGCGATTCGTGATAGAACAAAGAAGACGAGCTGCTGCACATCGAACAATTGCATTTTGGTGTCCGCCGCCTTTTATTGCTATTATTGATACTACACGTGGAGGTGCTAAATGTAAGCACATTTTGTCTAATGCTGCGTTTGCGTCACTCCTCAAAAATTTATTGGTGTCCGCGGTCCGATGCAACAAAGGTACGGCTATTTCTTCAAGTTCCTAGACATGAAAACAGAACGTGGAAGAGCATGATAAAAGATAATAAATTAAAGAAAAATCGATTTTTGTATAAATGGGTTAATAATAACATAATATTGATGTTTTTGAAAGGAAAATTGAGTTATGTAATTGAACACGTGCTCAGGTACCTTGAAATACTATATTACTTTATAGATTTCAAATGTCTATAGATTAAGTAATTTCTTCCAGAAAAATATTTACACTCTCTAAATAAATCTCAAGTGTCACGTAGTCTTAAATTCACTTATTATCGTATTGGTATCTACAAAAAAAGTGCTGCTGATTTTCTAATCATTCTCCTAGACAGTCCGAGACAATAAAAATCACCCCAACAAAACCAACATTTTCCATATTTCCAATATACGGAAAAATAGACTAACCCTAAATTAGTTAATAAACTATATTGAAGTTAAGGGTCAAGGCGGAAAGCTTATGAATAATTTAAGAAAGATTAACTAGTTTCATAACCTACTAATTAAATTTTAAAAATTATTACAGACTTGGTGAAACTAAAACGTTATGGTTTAAAAAACTCTCTTTTTTAAAAAAAACAGGTTACGAGTAATAGCTACTTCACATAATATTTGAAGAAAAACAGGGGTTTTAATGTTTTATTTTGGTATCATGCTTTTGTTTTGTATCAAATTTTAGTAGTGTATTATGCAACAAGTTTTATAAACAGCGGAGCGGGTGCCAGTTTTTCAAATCAGAGATTGCAAAAATGCTCCTTTAGAATCGTGCAAACATATACCATACATTTTTAAAGATAATGGTATACATTTGACTTGAAACAATTAAAAAAAAAGTAAACAGTGGTAAAAATTATAATATTCCTCAAAGTTTGTCAAATGTTCACGAAATAAACAAATATTTTATTTAATCCTCTAATATGAATGCTACCGATCCTACTAATGCTGTTTGTCACTATTCAAATAAGAGATCCCTAACATAACAACATCATTTTCAGAATATACAGTCTCGCAACAATTAATTCAATTAAATCAAAATCGTGTGGTACCGATTGTTTAAATATAGAATTTTTAAAGTTGTGTTGTCCGTTTACACTACCTTACATAACATATATTGTTAAATGTTGTCTCATAAATGGCGAATTTCCAAAAAAGAGGAGAAGTGCATTGATAGTTCCTGTACCGAAAAAATAACCCTTCTGATTACAAAGATTTGAGGCCATAAGTATTCTTTCAGCATTGTCAAAAGTACTTGAAAAAATAATAAATAAACAAACGTATACGTATTTTCTTGAACATAATATTATACCAAATTTTGCATAGGGATTTAGAACAGACTTTAGCTGCGTTAGTGCTTTAACAAATATAATCGATGATATCTTATCCGCTATTGATAAAAATGAGTTAATCGTTTTAATACTCCTAGAGTACTCTAAAGCATTTGATACTATCAACCATAAACTCCTCTTTGCTATACTAGAATACCATAAGTTCAGCCCTTGTGCTATGAAATTTTTACAAAACTTTTTAAGCAACAGGTCCCAACAAGTAACTATTAATGGAAATACATCAAATGTGTTACAAGTGATTAATAGAGTCCCGCAAGGCTCTGTCTTAGGCCCACTACTGTTTTCGGTGTACACGTCGGATTTGCCTTCTGTTAGAAAACACTGCAAATATCATCTATACGCAGACGGCACCCAAATATACTTCTCATTCTCCCTCTGCAATGTAAAATATGCTGTTGCCTTAATCAATGAAGACATTAATAGTCTCATAAAATGGTCTAATAACCACTGTCTCAGTATTAATCCTACTGAATCGGTAGCTATGTTGTTTGGTAGAGATAAAACTAGAAACATCGGACTAAGTAGTGTTAAGATAAAAATAAACGATTTTTTTTTACCCATTACCGGCTGTGCAAGAAATCTTGGTCTAAATATAGATATTAAATTAAAATTTCATAATCATGTTACAATATAATATCCCAGGACAGTACTAAGAACGCCTGGACCCTTTAAGGAAAGTTGAATGTGAAAGAAAGAAAGCACGCTGTTTCTGGTTGAGGCGACGTTTCGCAAGTAAAATAAAAGGGGACGGGAGTTGTTCAACAACTTGTTGGATGTCTCTGATTTGCCAATTCCTGTTTGGTAAATATGTATTACATACCGTCACCTTAATCGGCAGAAATAGTTCAACAGTGATTGCTTGAAGTGTAGTATTTTAGAGTTATTTTACGGAATCTAACACCGGTTTTTAGGAGAATGGCAACTTCTTCACTAGCCCGTTCATTAATTTCACAATCTCGCCTAACTACCGCGTACTCTCCGAGAGAGTACGGTTGTCCAGGACTCAAATGAGTTTCCTATAGAGATAGACATATTGGTTGATGTTTTGCAACAACATTTTTATGTAGCAGTATTAATGAACATAACCTCTACAATTCCATTGTAGCATTTTGTTGAAAGTCGCGAATTTTGTTTGTAGATGTGTGGTATGCAAAATCTTTTGATGTTTTATGATAAATAAAAATATATAAATAAACAAATAAATAAATAAATATGTGTAAATAGAAAAAATAGAACACGAATAAATAAATAACATATTTAAAAATATCACAGGTGAGTATCACAGATAGGTAAGTATCACTGATCTAGCTTTTATTTCATGTTCCTTTAGGAAGTGCTTTAACCAATGGGGGGATCAATTCTTTCATCAAAGATTGTGTATCAAACTTTACTGGTGTAGCCGTTGCTTTGACACAATACATTTGACAATGGAGTGATTAAAACAACTTTCTTCTTGGCTTCAGGGTAATGTACACGAAAGTGTAAAATGATCTTCAGCGCACTTGATACACTTAACCAGTTTATCGCACGGTTGTCTCTTATGGGGCACCTTACCACATCCACAAAGTTATTGATCTTCACACCTCAATGACTTCAAGCACCGGTAGCAAAGCATGGGAGATAGAACATATAATCTAACCGGTATTTGATAAAAAGCAGCTTTAGTTTTAGATAGTTGCTTCGGAGTGTTAAAGGTAAGTACATGGTTAGCAGTATCGCACAGTTCCTCATTAATTTTTGTTTTGATACGCCGAACTTCTACAACTCCTTGGCTTTCTTTATTTATAACAACTTTATAATTGCCAATTCTATTTGTACTTAACATCTTGTTTGATTGTGCTGCTAAAATTGTTTCTATAATCAACCCTTCTTTAATTTTTCTAATGACTTTTAAGTTCTCACACTAAACCAAATAGCACAACAAAAACGTCTTCCGGGATTGGACCATGTCGAAAAAGTAACCGTAGTTGCCAATGTTTTGTTATCTATCGTAAGGGGCTTCATCAGGTCGTGAAACTTGAAACAAACAAAAGAAAGTTCTAGATAGATAACTGAAACTTGTGACCAAGCCAGATTCTCAACTAAAAGAAGTCTGAATAGCACTTTCTGTATAAAAACAGGGCTATCTTTCAAGAAGTCCCCTTCCTTCTTCTTCAAGATCAAGAACCGGGGAGATATCGCCTTTTCTTGATTTGTGTTTTTTTGTGGGTTTTTACGTGGACCCCCTTCCACGTCTATTGTATCGCCAAGGTTATCAATTCTCTGATGCATCCGAAGCTTTTACACCATTTTTATCGATTTTTGCATTTTAAAGCTTCTGCCAGCTTGCAGTGTGGAAGTGATCCAGCTTGACAAAGCAGACGTGCAAAGTGCTGCTGAAATGTGAATACTATTATAAATATGTCAGGTAAGTAAACTTACTGGCTTCGGAAGCGGCATGGTATTGTTTTATTCGATGGGGCGCAATAAACTTAGATAAGGCATTAGGGCAAGAATGTATTGTATGGTATTGTTCTTCAGGTCGTGTTTTCCGTACTTCGCGTTTTGGCGCCGTATAATCAGTTTTCGTCTGTCTTTAGTAGAGAAAACTTCGTTTTCTGACTCCAATTTGAAAATTAACTAGACATTTTTGCTGTTACTTGCATTTTTACAGATACACCACACATTCACAACCATGCTCAATTTAAACTGATAAAACATAAGTAATGCCCTTTTACACCAGGTTGAACATAGGCATCCAAGTGAAAACTTATTACTTTTAATTGCAGCATACAGCCATTATCTTCACCTTACGGAATAAAGTCCTAATTTCTTCTTTCAATTTAATGAAATGTAAAACTTAGATATTTATGTATCACAGTTATTTTTTTGAAGAATTCCATTTTTTGTTAGACATGTTTATTTTATAGAAATACACTGAGATACAAGGTTGTCTACAGATTTCAAATAAATGTATCCTTTTATAGGACTAACGTGGTTTCAGTTTATTGATAAAGTTTTCTGAAAATGAACTGTTTTTTTTACTATTTTAGAAGAATTGAAAGTTGAAAGGAACATGAAGTTATCGACTTTGTGTAAAGCTTATTCTATTCTGCGAATAGAGCTTTTACTTCGCACACCTTCTCAAGTATTTGCTTAAAATTAAATACAAATAAATTATTAGAGACACACAATGTATGAGACAATGTTTCACATCTGCCAATGCATTTCGCCAGCAACACAATCAAATGCCACAGAATATACTAGGCTACAATGCTTACGAAGAAACCAAAGCAATGATTTACCACCTTATTTATCGCATCAAATCTAGAATTAGATTTTATTTATTTATTTATTCGTATGGTAAGAATTAGATTAAATCTCAACAATAGCAATGATTTTCTAATCATTTACTTACCGAATGCTGTCAACATTCGTACACAAGTAAATTTATTTAAAAACTAAACCAACTAAACACTATTGGACCAGGCTGTATTATTGTTAATAAATTCCAAAATAAAAGGCATTGCTCTTTTCTAATCTAAATTTAAAAGTCAGTAACAACCAATGGTAACCACTGATGGCAACTATATAAAAGATACCAATTTAAAATGGAGAACAAAACTATAAGTTGTGTAAATTGTTTAACATTTTTGTATTAATCCACACTTTCTCTGTCGTAGAAAAAGTATAGTCTGCAACACGTTTGAAATGGTTATTCCGCATTCACGGAATATTCCACTCGTGCGGAACATGTCATATTCCAAACTTGTTACAGAATATACTATTCTCTATCGACCGATGTAACTGCGAATCTCTAACTGATTCGGTTCCCAAGATATCGGTTGCAAAACAAGAACAAGAATTAAGACAGCTGCAGGTGCGATCTTCGATTTTGACTGCAAACGACATGACTTAGGAAGTTTTTAATCGAATACATTACCTTCTCTTTAAAGAATTGTCGACCTGATAAGAAGACTAGTGATTCAAGAGACAAACGCAGTTAAATTAGACTTTTGGGGGATACTAAAATAAAACCTTAAACGGTCGACCTTCAAAGATCAGTTCTAATTTTATAGAAAAATGACTTACAGGTTTTAGAAACTACAACCAAAGTAATACTAATACTGTTATAAGAATATCTAGCAAGAGTAGCGGTTGCAAAAGACATAAACATGCCGACTTTTTATTGATTTATAATTAAAATAAATGATCATTATTTTATTTTTTTTATTCAAAGCTTATTCAATTGAAATCTATCATTAGTCAAATTAGCTTTGAAAATTATTCACTCAATTATTATCAGTTTTAAATTTTGTTGTCCAAATGAGACCAATGTGCGATTTTTGTGTGCTGGAGAACCCTCGTTGGTAGAGTTTACAGAACGTAATTCTTTGTACAAGCTCCATCAAGCAATAAGAAGAAAGTGTCATTCTTCTTCACGACAACGTTCGGTCTTATCATAGTGAAAGAAAACCTGCAAACAAAGGAACCGAGAATGTTGGAGAATTCACTCTACAGCCCCGACTTATTGTCTTGCGCTTTTGTAATCTTTGAGTCATTGAAAAGGTAGCCGTTTTCAGTCGGCCGAATGAAAACAAAACGCCATAAAAAAATCTTTTCAGCAGCGCCCCGAATTCTACAGGAGGTTGATGAAACAAAAGGGATATTTGCCTTAATTATAATAGTATTTTACTCCATGGTTAAGTAGTCTTTCCATAAAAAGGACGAAGGTTCGAAAACTAACACTAAACCTAGTTAAACTAAACCTTACAATTTTAACTCAAACCATATCAAAAGTCGTGAAGAGAATTGAGCCTCAGAGGAATAATTACCACACCCAAATGGAAAATGAAAAATGACGTGTTCCAATTGATATAAAGGCATTTCTGATCCATTGCAATTTTTTAATATTCATTTTAAACTTTCAACACCCTGTATCTCACCAACTAAGCCGTTTAAGGGTTCATGTTCCTATATCAAAATTTACCTCTCTGGAGTAGAGCGTTGTTGGTCGAATATAGCAACACCTTGTATACCAGAAAAACGATATGCATAAACGCCTATGACAACCTTAGGACACTAGCGCTATTTAAAACCTACTTTACTCTAATGATATTTCATCAACCAGTATTTATTCTACCTTTTCTCCGATCTTGCTTCAGAGAGATACTTCCGTTAAACTAGCAGATGAAGCCTTACGTAAGTTTGTGCGTCAAATTACTGCCTTTTTGAACTTTCGACTACTCTACCAAACTATTTATGGTTTATACAAAAGCAGCCGGAAAGTTTACGTGAGAGAATTAGAATTCTTTGTTTTTACATAAAAGTTGGGAACAATTTGAATCGCAAATATCATTAATTTATTAGTGACAGAATTATAACCAAATTGACAGTTCTTAGTCGGTAAGGTAGATAACTAAACATTCAAAAAATTGAAAAAAAGCAGAAATATTATCCGTCAGAATAGATGAATATAGCGCTGATACTGTTTTGTCTTTTTCGGTAGGTGGGATGATCAATTAAGGCGAAGTTGATTTAATTTCTGCAATCTAGGACAGATTGGTCCAAATATCCAAATTAAATTCAATAAACTCTCATAAGCTTTTGGTTGCCATCGGCCACTATAAGAAAATATCTCACAAATAGTTTGTGGCATTTAGGAAAAGACGAATATCTACTGAGTTCTGCTAAACTTTCTTCATAAATACTTTTTTACAAAAAATTTACAGGAACCTTACATGCCAAAAATAGCAAAAGGTATAAACAATTTTATAAGGTTCGATATTAAACTATAAAAATCAAGTAAGCACTATGCTCATCAAAATGGCTGGTTTCAATTGTTTTATAACATTTTATATTTGTTAGTAACACTAATTGTTGTGGGTTCATGTTAGAGTACACTGATGATCCCTAATGTGGTGAATACAGCATATATAGGTGTTTGGAAGAAATCTGTAGCAATCTGATAATATCAGTTGAATTTGATCTGACTTAATTTGGTTTTACAGGCGCTTAATCTTTGAATCTTAACGTGCTATAAATTACTCGGTCAACATGTTAATCTCCACAATGTTATGCGGATTTAACGGGACGACACCTTAGCAAAGGGAAAAATTCAATCCACCTTCCTAATAAATATAACTCGCCCTCTATATGATGACCTACATAAATTTTAATTTAGATTATTTTGAAGGTAAAATGAAAGTTTCAAATGAAAAATAAATTTTTGATTAAAGATTATCGATATTTTGATATATAATCGTCGAATTATCTTTTTAATATTTAATTATGACGAACAAAAGGTTACCTTGTCAATAACATCAATTTGGATTGTGTTATTTGGGTCAAATTTAATATTAACACGTTTTGAACTGGCCGTATTCAGCAATGTTCTTTTAAGAGCGTGATATAAAAAAATTTATTGGTGTCACAACACCCCTCAAATTAATTATCCTTTTTTTTAAATTAAAATTACGTTTAAGTATGTAAAATAATGTAAATCACTCACCACTTCTAGACTCCTTCTATGATTAGCAAACATTTCGGAAGTAACCAAACAAGCTGCCCTAGCAACTTGCGAACGCAAATTCTTTATATGTTTTCCTAACGCCACGCAAATACCGTGCATATGCAAATCGCAAATATCTTGATGGTGACGAGTCAATCTGATAGCACCTTGTAAGCCTTTCATCGTCATCTCCCAGTCATTGTGCTCCAGCAAAGCCATAGTTTCATTAAATCCCTCTTTAGGTTTAGGAAACGGTCCAAGGTTTTCAAGTAACGACGTAGTTTCGCGTTTCGAAGACCTAACCGAATTCTTTCGCGATAATTGTCTGGTTAGTGGAGTTTTCGCTTTGGGCGTTGTTTTAATTTCAGTTTTAACAACTTGTTCTGGCGAAAACTCATCAACGGTACCCGGAATCGTTGTACTTTCTAACGCGCAATCCTCTTCTACGTCTTGGTAAGAGTCATTTAATGCCGGAGCTGAACTTACAGATTTTCTAGAAACTTCAGTGGAAATTTGTAAATTAACTTCTGATTTTGATAAGTTGCTTTGCAAGTAAGTTTTCTGAACATTAAACGTTTCTAAATCCTTAATAGTAATTGTTTGAGATGTGCGAATTTCGCTAACTTGTTTTTCTCGTTCTTCTTCAAGCTCGTCTTGAGTTTGAGAAGAATCGTCGGTGTCCTGTTTAACTTCAGGTTCATCTAAGCTAATGTTTTCTACATTCAAACTCAGAGATTCTAGGTGAGAACGGGCTGAATTCGCACGACTGAACGCTTTATTTTGTTCTAAAACATCCGGTGCGTTTTCGATTACCGTAAAATTTTCGTTATGATACCTGGGACTATCTACTTCTACGAAACTTTCAGATTGACGTGGTGAATCTTCAGTGGTAAGTTGAGGTTCAGCTGGGGGAGTACAGAATTCGGACGATTCGGAACCTGAAGAAAAAGGTTGTCGCACTAATACACTTCGTTGTGAAACAGATTTTCTTTCAGGCGTTCTTTCCGTTGTCGGAGACTTCGTTCTGCAAATGAAACCATAATTTAGCGCAAAACATCTTAAATACAAAACTTACTCTAAATCATTTGGTATAAACGCAAGAGATACAATCGGCGTGCTAACTTTTGGTGGTGTAACATCTACAACTTTTCGCGTTCTAAATAAAGATATACAACAAGATTGGAACGCATTCCAAGAATGTTTTTTGTTCTCTTCTTTTATACCCCACAAATTGTCGTTAACTAGAAATTTTCTTCGCACAACATTTTGCATGCCGGTCAACGCGGTTGAACGTTTGAATGAAACTGAAGTTTCAGTAAAATCGAACTATGTCGCATTGATCAAAACTGACCGACCCCCACTATTTCTAGAGCGCGCGGAAATTCTAATATTTATATCGATCTTGATTTTTTAAGTTGGTGTTAACAGTTAGTGCGTTGTAGCTAAATACGCACATTGCAAAGACTGTGAAGGTACACAAAAGAATCGATCCGTTTTTAAATTTACAGTCTGTTGACCTATATAATAAGTATACACATGTTTAGAAAGAATCGATGGGAAACCCAGCGCTTCCCTTCTTCAAACTAGCGATTTAGTTCTTTACCACGATGAAAGGATAATTGCAACCGAAAAAATTTTGATTGATGGTGTGAAGGCTGTTGCTCTTTTTACTTTTTTTTCATTTTTGTCGCCATGAATAACAAAAATTTTTATTTCAAAACCGCTAGATACACGCATATTCAATTTTTAGATTAAATTTTTGGTCAAATAAAAGTTTGCGTGATATTAAACCTAAACATTGAAATACCGAGATTTAGTAGTCTTTATTTAAGAATAACTGAATGTATTTGATCGAGATGTTAACGATGAGACCGATCATATCGCTCCCTTGAACACGTTTTAAGAACTGCAATTAACACTTAAAAATGGAAAAAGAAAATTGTTGTTTGAAAAAAATGTTCAAATAACAGTTGTAGATATAAAAAATTCTAACTTGATCTCACAACTTATATTATAATTATCGTTAAAGATATTGTTAAAAGTTATATGAGATCAGCGCAACTCAGCGCATCGGATCAAAAAAGACAGCTTTGAAAAGAAATGTATTATAAGTAATATTAAATAAATATATAGCCAGGGACGTATGAAGCCCCTGGCTTCTTTGTGAAGGCATCGAGTCTGTGGCGAAAGAAAATTCTTAATACTGGTTGGGTGACGTATTGCACTACATACTGAGTGCTTCCTCAGCTCAGTGACCAATTAGATGAATTTATTTATTAGAGATGGTAGAATCAAATTCCTTATTTAATGGACGGAGATTTTCATCACGTAGAATTAATAGATTATAATTGAAACCGTAAGAAACACGAACTCTACGATATAAATAAACGGAAACGTGTATTTAAATATTCCATCATCCCTAACGAATAAAGTCATTTAATTAGGCACTGGCCTGGGGAAGCACTCACTCTGTGGTACAAAACGTCGCCTCAACCAATATTGAAGGTTTTGTGTCACCACACATACTTTATCTTCGATAAAGAGTCCTGGAACCTCAATACGTCCCTACATTCAGGAAGGAGAAATACCCACCATTGTAAGTAATATTTTCAAAAATATTCTACATAAACAAAAATATGTGGGTTTTGCTATTCGGATTATATATAGACTAGTTAGAAAAAATAATATTTATGTACCAAGTTTCATTAAAATCGGCCAATGGTTTTTTAGATATCATATGTTACATACGGACGGACGGTCGGCTGCCAGCCTTCAGACTGGTTTTTGTTTCATTATAACGTACTTTGTCAGAAAAGGGGTGTTAAAATTTTAGGTTTGTTCATTGTAATAAAGTTCAAAATTTTTCTGTCTGAAAGCAACCCGCCATGGACATGTGAACACGATATCAAGAAAACCCCTGGTCAAATTTTTATAAAACTTGGAATATAGATATTATTTATAATAGATATAATTAGATTTTGGGCATATGTCAAACCAAAAGGTCTCTTAACCTACACAGACTTTACAGATAAATGTTCCCGTAGGATTCCTTTAGGTGCAGGGGTGAAATCAAAGATCTTTACATTGGTTTTAATTTGCAGACGTTTCTCCGGAACCTAACACATATTTTCTCATTCATTTAATATTTACACATTTTTTCTTCAAATAAAAGTTGTTTGCAATTGAAACTATTGTTTAAACTATTTTTTAAACTTATTTGAAATAAATAAGTATGAAAGTAAATTGGAAGTAAAGAAGAACAAATTAAAACTAACAACTGTACGAGAATACAAGCTATATATGGTTATGGCTTGACAAATCAAGATAGAAATTGCTGCACATATTAAGAACATAGCAGGAGAGGAGTAAAATTGTTGCTCTACCGAAGGAGAAATCGAAAATAGTAATAATCAACGGCGACACACATGACGACAAAAAGAGATGAATAAGGAAACAAAAAACAAGCAATATGAAAAAGAATATAGTATAACAAAAATAAGATAAGAAAAATATCCTAAAGATTTCGAAAAACGAAGATAAATATAGACACTGACTATAAATTGAAACATAAAAAAAAAATGTCAAGGTTTTGATAGAAATTGGAAAATGACATTCACCAATGTATAGTGGCATTATACCATCGGAAGAGAAGTTAAAGGAAGAGCTTGTATTTTCAAAAGAGGATGGATTTTATATAACAAATAATTATAAAACTCAAACATATTTATGTATATGAGGCGAATAAACATCAGGGACAACAAAAAAAGAATTTCGGGAAGAACTGAATAAAGTAGAAGAGAACGTGAAAGGAAGAGGGGGGAGTTAATATTGAAGTTGACGTGAGAAGATATAATAGGAAAAATGTAATTTGGTCTCTTTGGAAAAAAACATAAAAATAAAATCGGAAATAAGTTTATTTTCTTTAGTAGGGAGAATCATAAAGATATACACAAGTACACTAGAGATCAACAGCAGGAATAAAAAATCAAAGCATTTAGTAAAGAAATAACGGATGTCAGAATGAGTAGGGTTCAACCCTCATTATTTGGTATCGTTCAAAGTCTGCATTACATCGCTCAGTACTAAGTACAGCGAATAAAAAACGTAGTGACAGTTATATGAAGCACTAGGGTAAGGTCGAAACATCCAAGGATAACATGCTTTGCTATAAAACAGTTTATTAAGAAGAGCAGATCAAAGAGCAAACGATGCGTAGCATTCCGAGGTTTAGAAAAAGCTTTTAACAGCGACACATAAAAACCATCATGGGAAATAAAGTTTTTCAGTTTTTCAGTTTTTCTCAATAAGCCTTCTACAGGAGTGATTGTCAAGATAATTTCAAGCAAACATCATGTATGTTATTTCACCAACGTTTCGACTAACGTTGTTCAGTTTTCTCAAGAAATCTAACAATTAATACAATTCCTAATTATGGCTGGGACCGACCCTCGTCTTAACGCAGTCTTGAAAGTCAAGCATACTTTTCCACTGTCATTGCGTATTGTTCCCTTTTCGTGTTGAATGCTTCGGTTTTAGTCTGCTTGCTGCCAAAGCTCTGTTCTAGAAAATTGTGTGTAAAGAATAATGTCACGTCAAAACTCACTAGTCTGTTGTTATGCTCATAAACCACAATTCAAAGGTGTTCTCAACTTTTCTACTTTTTCTGACCAATGATTTCAGAACTAAAGAATCCGACCAACGACAAGGACAATCCAACCGAAAATGATAGTCACTTTCATATAATAAACAAGAACATAATTAAATATCTAATTCAAATTTGCACACTTTAGCAACACAATTCTCCTGACTCAAAAATATTAAGACAATTTAACCATTGATCTAGAACTGATTAATTTTATATTATCTTACTGGTTGTCTGATTTATTTATAATTAACCGTGTGGTCAATTTAACTTTTTTATGCAATAAATATATTATATATATAAAAACGATAAGTTTTTCGACATCTAGTGTCGACTCGTGAAAGCGTTCACGTACGTAAATGTAAGCAACTTAGCCGACAGGTATGTAAAGCAGTTACATAGTCGATTCTTCAATAATTATAGCCAACATAACGGTTGGCAAGTATAAACTATTTCGAATCGTCTGCAGTAAAGTACGTAAAAGGTTGTACAATAGCAAACAAACACTGAGAATCACCCGACAGCTGTTTCGTCCTTTTGGGACTCTTCAGGAGTGAGAGAACTCGAGTGTAAGTTCACTATTGTACAAACGCGTGCTGTCGACTATATGCAATTTACAAATCGGACTAACTCCGTTGCATGATGAGCACTTTCATAAATCGCTAGATCAAGGTAACCATCATGGGTTATTTTGTTGGTTTGTTTATGTTCTTCCCTCTGACATTCATTGGATCGACTTATTTTACTAATTAAATCACGGTATAATTAGATATCAACCATAAATCAATCGATAAGCAAATTTGTCGATAGATGTGTAAACAGTTACAAAAGTTGATACCTCGATTATTGGTGGCAACTAAGTGTTGGCTTAAAAACAATCCTCAATCGCCTGCTGAAAATTCACAAATGATGGTATAATTGAAAACAAACACCTGGAAACTGTTTCGTCCTTTTGGGACTCCTTAGGGATGAAATAATTTGAATATAAGTGCACGATTGTACACATTGTGCAATTTTCTTTGACATTTGGTAATTTTTTTAATAAAGTAGTCAGCTCATATCAAGTTTAGGTAGAAATTCGTGGTATCTAGCATTTGAGTCTTTTCTCATTTTGTTTATTCAGACCAATTTACAACTTGAAGAAACAACAAAATGTTCATTTTTGTTTTTACGGGTACGTTTATGTCTCGTAATAACGCAGCTTTCCACACCACTGCACGTTAATTTGCTGTACTATTCGGGTAAATTATAGAACGTGAATGTCTCTTAAAGTGAGTACTCTAAGAACTTTATGTGACAATAGCACAAAGAGCTAAGCGTCCCAATTTACAACTATTTTATTTCACACCACAGAAGTTGCGACTGCACGAAGATATATCTGTGCAAATCAAGTTCCTGTTTTCGCAACTACAACGACGAACAACGTATCTTTGTGACCATATGCAATGGATCAGTTCCACCCGGGCTGGTTAAGCTATGGGGGTGATTGATATCGGTACCCATAGACCATTAATGCTTTTCTATTCCCAATCGGTTGAAAAAGAAGGATTGAGATCGTAGAACTTCGGAGAAATGTTTTTAATTTAGCGGCCCTTTTTAGTGAATATGTGCAAAATCTTATTCAAATTTGGATATGAATTTGGGGCTAACTTCAATATTTGACCCATTGGGTGTTATAAATTATAATTCAAAAATTATGGACTTCGAATTTAGGATGGGTCGACGAGGTACCACTAGAAGTATACAAAACATGGTACAAATTTTGAATAAACTTACAACAATTACAGATTCTAACACATGTGATTATTGAAAGCCCTACTATTACGGAATTGCATCGCAATTCGCGTGAGGGGCTTGTGTACATGCACTGAGTATTAATTTAGAAGGAGAAGTACAAGTGAAAGAAAACATCAATATCTGAAATTGAAACCTTTTGCACTACAATGAATGTTCAATGGCACTTTATTTAACAAAATTTGGTGGTTTGTGAGAAAGTAGAGTTAAGAGTGTAGAACACCATTTATGTAGGATAGTTGGGGAATCAAAACTAATGTATGAGAAATTTTTAACGATCATCAAGCAAATAGAGTATATTCTAAACTCCAGACCTGTGTATCCTTTGCAATCAGATCCCAATCTTACCCTGCTGTTAAGACATTAGACGACAACCTACTACCATGTCAATGGTTACTTGGACGAATTGCTCATCTGCTGATGAAATGATGGAGTTCCACGGGTAGCGACTGTCCGCATCAACAATGGAATATACAAACCACCAATCGCCAAATTGAGGCCCCTACTGAACCAAGAAGAAATAATAGAATCATTTTTATCATTTCTTTGTAATAATCTGCCAAGTAGTTATTGTTTTAGTTAACTTTAGAGTTGTGTTTAAAACTATAAAATGTTAAGTTATTATTAATAACTTTATGAGAGGAGTATGGTTTAATCGTAAACATAAATGCCTTTTATGGAGTCTTCAACCCCTGTCACTATTTCTGTTATACCGTTAGGTAGCATATTTGTGTTGTTAACAATTTTTTAGCTGTATAAACCATATTACAAATACCGTCAAGTATATTAATTTCATAAATTAATTACAATAACAGTTATCACACTCCTTTTTCAAAATATTATTGTATTAACACATTCTAATTTAAATATCACAAATGTAAGTTATTATTTTCTATTACATTCAAATGTATCTTAAATGCGGGATTAACAATTAAATAAAGGCGCACTTATGCAAATAATGTAGACAATGATTGATAATACCTTACATAAGGGTGATTATTTAAACATAAAATAAAAAGATTTTATATATTTTTATAAATAAAGAACAGTTAATGTTGTCATATTTTAATGTCATATATAATAGAAAGAGGTATTCGTTTTTCGTCGATTGTTTTGCAGTATACAAGTTTTCATATTAGGGGTGGTGGAATGATGTTGGATAAAGATTGGCACTACTTAGGACTATGGTTTAACTGACCCCGGCATCCTCTTACTACTTCTAATAAAGAAGTCCAATATATTCATCGGAAAACATTTCGACCACCGATGGTGAATAAATATATTGATAAAACGAACTTCTTAATCTTAATCATGCAATGTAATTATTAATATTTGTTGTTACTTTACTACTAAAATGAAGTAGTCTTTTGCAGTTAAGAAAAATATATTAGCAAAAGACGGCAATTTTGCTATTACGCCAACATACCCAGTTGAGGACATCACAGCAATCTTAACATTGGGAATACAAAAACTACAGTAGTCTGTAGACAAAATACGACTAGAATGATTCGAGGATTCTGTCTCGCCCAGAAAGTTCGAAAAGTAACATCAATCACGGAGAACGTTTGACCGTGAGACAACTCAACAAAAACAAACAACGATATTGTAACAAACAAAACAGACAACTACTAGAAGATATCAGAACTGCTGAAACCGTCAACTTACAGCAAATTACAACAAGACCCGACTGCACCAATAGAGAAAAAAGCTAATGAATTAATAAAAAATTCTTCCATCGCCAAAGATGAAGCACAACCACCGCTCGTATAGGGCCTTCATAAAATATATAAGACAAAACACTTTTAAGACCGGTTAGTGAGTTTTGATATAGTTTCACTGTTCACCATGGTGTCTATAAAATAGACAATTAAATTCATCAAAAATATATTTACGGGAGACATAACTGCACTTTTTCATCACGTGCTTACTACTACACACTGCAAATAGAATAATGAGTATTACGAACAAATAGATGGTGTTGCAATGCGCAGCCCATTAAGTCCAATAATAGCCAATTTCTATATGAAACATTTTGAAGAAAGTATTGTAGATGCTCTTCCTTAAAATCAAAATACTGGGTTCCCTACGTAGATTCACAGTAGTCTGCAAACGTCGTATAGAGCCATGGAAAGTCGGCAGTACAGACTTTCCTTACGCACAGAAACAGCTGCCATCCACCGATACAATTTACCATGGAAAAAAACGATAACTATGATTTCTGGATGTAGCAATACATAAAAAGACAGGTGAAACATTAGACGACACGGTATACAGAAAACCAACACATACGGATCGTTACCTGCATAAATAATCCAACCATCATCCAAGATAAAAAAGAGCTGTATTGAATACATTAGTCCATCGAGCTAACCGAATATGTGAGCCTAACACAAGAATTAAGGCATCTGGATATGGCGTTAGATTCCTAGTTGAATTGCACTATTCGTATAATTAGTGGAACCATTAAATCTACTCCTCTCGATTGACTTCATGTTCTTTGTAATATTACACCATCAAAAATTCGACGAAAAGCTGGGTTAAAACGAGAATGGAATAAATGCCCACTTAACAAAAACTTACCAATTTGGAATGATATTGAGAACTCTCCAGCTAAAAGACTTAAATCTCGAAGTCGATAAACAATTTCAATAAACATCTCATTTATTTATTTATTTAATTTTATGGTACATTTTAAATATTGTATTGTGATGTAAGTGTTATGTATGGTGCCCCAGAAGATCAGTATAAACCTGTACAGTGTGGTGACGAAACCGTGTGCAATTGTGGATTGGTTCGTCTTGGCAAAGCATTTACTTCAAGGTTTAGGAAAACCACTAAAACCTAAACATGCCAACCCTTACCCACCCTAGTATTCACATGTAATAATATTAATAAATATTTATTAATATTAATATTAATATTAATTAACATCTCATTGATGATCAAACATAGAAGTCCCGGGTTTTGATCAAAAAAGAAAAATTTGGTCAAAAGTAAATCGCATAAAAATAGGCCATTCAAAATGCAACTCTATGTTGTTGATTTCTAATCCAAATTGTAACTGTATAACCAGAGACCGTTGCACATATTGTGGGGGATTATCAATTAACAAAGTAAAAAGGAAGATTTGTAAACATTCAGAACTTATTATGTACTGTATTATGGCTTACTAATTTGAAGGACATCTGAAGTTAAGCAATATTTTGTATTCTCTGTCCTGATTATATTTTATGTTTTTATTTACCTTCTATAAAGTTTACATACTTAATCAATATTATTACCTATAAATACTAAGGTGAGTAACGATTGACATGTTTAGGTTTTACAGATTTTCCTAAACCTTGAAGCAAATGCTTTGCTAAGACGAACCAATCCACAATTACACATGGTTTTGTCACCACACTATAAAAGTTTATACTGATCTTCTGGGGCACCATACATAGCACTTACATCACAATATAATAATGAAAATGTACCATACGAATAATTAAATAAATGTTTTCTTACTATATTGAAAAGAAAGACAGAAGGCACCAAGAAAGCAGTTCCTCATCAAATCCCATTGACAAGCACACGCTACAGAGACGTTTCAAATCAATAATGAAAGGGAAAAATATAACTTTCAGGTCTAAGGCATTTAAAAGTTTCACCGTGGGACTTTATCAAAAAAGAAATCGAAGAATATCTTTCGGAGAGTAGAATTAAAGTGAAAACCACTCATCAGTAGGCTAAGTATAGCTGTAAACTATGAAGATTCACTCGGCGGATGAAACACCAACTAATCTGACGAATGACCTACTTTGCTAATGAAATGCTTTCAAGCGTTCGATGTTTTCTTAGTTTTCTTGAGATCAAGCTGCAACCGTGACCCCTCAAAACTAAGAGGAAAATATTATTTCGGAAAACCGATTGCGCTTAATTTAAATGGTAGTTAGATGCTAATGAAATAATACATTGTGAAATAAAATACACATTGTTTTTTAGAGACACATGTGGCGGTTCTAACTAGTGATCAGTTGCAACCTCCACACCCAAAAACCAAGAAGAAAGTGTAAAGCATTATTGAAAGCTAATTAAATGCTCTATTTTCGAATTAAGTCCTATCTTAGTATGAAACGTAAAAACTAGCGAAATGTCACCATTTCTAATTGAATAGAATGTTATACGTAACCGATTTCCTGTTATTTATTAACTAATTATCTATAGTATTTGTATTAATAATGGATTAACAATCAGAATGATACATTGAATTAATCTTTTTATCTAAAATCCTAATCTACTTACTTATCAGAAAACTTTTAAAGCAACGTCATACAACGGTGTACCTAATCAGTGTATTTTCGAACAATGATTTTGAAAAAAAGAATAGAGTCAATAGAGTGGTACAAGTTTGATGATTTAAATAATGCAACATTTTTAACAGCTATTTGTCAGTTTGTAAGTACCTACGGTTATTTGCTTCTATGCATAGTATAATTATTGTATTTAGGTGATTTCTTTTATATTATTGTTCGCTCTATGTGTTGTATACAGGGTTGTGGAGCTACCATCAAGTAAGTACATTAACAGATAAAGACGTATCAGACTATGAGAACCTTCTACTGTAACTATTACAATTTCATTATTAATATATTTTAGTTCAGCACTATCTAGTTTTGGGTATATCAATTCCGTTTTTAATTCCAACTTTATTTGCTTTCATACTCATTGTCGGACTTATGAAAGTGAGTTATTAAAAAAAACAATAACAAAAATAATAACCTGTTAGTCGTTGACAAATTGTTTTACAGGAAAATTATTGGATAAGCCGAATATGTTTAGTTTCAGCATTGATATATTTTCCTTGCATAATAATTGGACTATTCGTTTCGGGTATATATGTTGCCGTTGAAGGAACATTAGAAGTTGGAATTTCAGTAATTGCATTGGGACTGCTAGTAACTTGTAGGTTTAGATGACAAACTTCATAAATAAATATGAACTGCTAATGGCTTGTTAAATAATTGTCACTTGGCTGGACGCATCCATCTTGAAAGGTATACAATTTCATTTAAATTCAAATTAAAAAGGTTGTTGTCATAGAAAGACGTCATAACGCACGCATCTGATTGCTAAAATGGAGCACAATATGTCGGCGCCGAATGAGGCGCTAAAATTTGTGCATTTGCGTTAGGACTTTTGCAGATCATATTAATTTATGAAGTTGATGCTTTATTACATTTAAAAATTAACCAACATTGAAGTACCTAATCATTAAATATTTTAGGTGGCGCTATTCATTCAATATTGATTACATATCTTTTTACTAACAAATTATTTAAAAAAATGGAAAATGCCGAAGTTACTAAATAAGATGGACCATTGTATATATTATGATTTCTTCATGTACTACATGGGATTGTGTATTAAAAAATATATTTCTTTGGAAATTAAACATAATTAGTTCTA